>PITA01027244.1:9164-21398 GCA_004023965.1 Spilogale gracilis | reverse complement strand
GTGTCTGCTTTTGACTCAGGTCATGATCCTGGAGTTCCAGGATCTGGCCCTGCATTGGGTTCCCTGCTTGGCAGGAAACCTGCTTATCCCTCTCTCACTCCCTCTGCTTGTGTTCCCTCTCTAGCTGTGTTTCTCTCTGCCAAATAAATAAATAAAATCTTAAAAAAAAAAAAAAAACTACAATGGAGTCATATGGCAGTAAAATTTGTTAGGTTCCACTTTCTGCCTCTTGTCTGTGTGAAAAGACTATTTTCACTCCCCTCACACTGTGAAAACCACCCTTGCAAGATGAAAAGGCAATGATCTGATTCTCTAGCTGTTAAACTGCCTATACGAAAGTGGTAATGTTTAAAGTGAAAAAAAAAATCCTCCAATATGCCAGGAAAGTTTAAAAATATTCCAACCCCAAGTTCAGTTCACTTTCCTTCACAAGAGCTCATGCACCCACGTCTCTCTTTTCTTATCTTTCCATTGACCATGACCATCTCATCATGCGACCTTCTCCTCAAGGCACTGCATGCACATCGATGCCACTTGATGTGTGACTTTCCTCCTCCAAAAAGTTTTAAGACACCTTATTTCCTGCAGAGCAACCTAAACTGTTCAGCTTGGCTTCTCAGATCTCTACTGTCTAGCCCATAATCTTTCTTCTCACTTTTCCTCAACTCATTTCCTCCAGCCAGTTTGCTCTACTTATTGTCCATCTATCAATGATGTCATATGAAGTTCTTTCACTTTCCCCTTGCTCATGCTTTTCCTCCCAAATGGAACGGCTCTTCCCATTTTCTCCCACATAGATTCATCTCGGACATTCTTGGAAACTGAGCCAGCTCCCATTTTATCTCTGCCACAAAGCCATTGTATTGGTTTAGAAAGATCTTTCTTCCCTCAAAATGTACTGAGCAACTCTTAAGCTTCTACTTTCCTGTAATGTCTACTCTGTTTTCTTAATTGCATGTTTCCTGATTAGACTGTATATTCTGAAGGACAAAGCAACATATTATATGCTACTTTCTGCCTGTCTCTCTTATTTTCTTCTTTTCTTTCTACTTTCTTTTCCTTCCTTCTTTCCCTCCTTCTTTTCTCCTACTTTCCCATGGTAAATATAGCAAAATTTGGGGAATACAGTAAATTACCAATAGTCATTTTATTAAAAAAAAAAAAAAAACACAGTAAGACCAGACCTTAATCAATGAGACCCTTGGTGCTTCTCTCTTTCACAGCTCTATCAACGGAACACGAAAGTGCACTCATGTCCCTTAGTTTTTAGCTTGGAATTCAACACCTTTCAGTACATTCCTTTGTGAGAATACTTTGTGCTATGCTGACACATGTCCAAGATAGATCCCTTTAAATTTCTGTGTTCAAAAAAAAACTGTGTCCCCAAAACTACAGAAATGGTCTAAGAAATATGAACCACTTTAAAAGAGTTAAGTATTCCAGTAATTAAATTGCTTAATTATTTATTTCAATCATGTGTTAAGTCAACCACTCATCATTTAGAGAGTTAGGGATAACAGAATTAGAAACTACTAAGTCAGGAAGGGAGCCCACCGTCTGGTTTTATAGATGAATCAGCTAAGGCTCAGACACCTAGTCTAAATGAATCTAAATCTTGCAAAGTCCTTTGTCCTCTCCTTCCTCTTCTAGCAGCACCTCTCTAAAAAGGGGTTCCTTCATATATGCCAAAGCCTTCCCCATTTAGTCCTTGTTTCCCAAAGACTGTCTGTAGATAATACGCAGCCTTATCCAGGGACCTAAAGTTGGACAAGGAGATCAACCCGTAGAGATCTCTTCCAATTTTTTGAACTGATCTTATTTATGCTTCTGGGATAAAAAAAAACTTTCTGGACATTGCCTCTAAGCCTTGGTAAAGAGAGAAGTTTTATGGACCTGAGGAGTAACTATAGGAGGTAAGTTACAGATTTAGATATGCAAACAGTGGTTGTACCTAAGAGTCCCTTGCAAAGAATGAGTCTGAGGACAAGCAGAAGTGGGTCGGAGCTGGTACATGCTTTGCTACAGGATTCTGGAACTCCCAGTCAGGCTTGGCAAGGGGTGAGGAAAAACACATGGCCCTCACTTACCTTCCTCCCTTGATACACAGAATGGAGTTTTATTAGAGAGACACCCCACCTGCAGCCTCAGAGACAGCATGCTTTTAAAGTCACACTGGGATCCCAGAATACTTTCTCTCTCCCCATCTGTAGAGTCTTGGCATACCCAGTGAAAAGGTGGGACCTTCCTTGCTCTGCTTTAAACGTGGTCCTGGACCATTCAAAGACTTTCATACTCTCCCTTCATTTCTATTTTAGAGTGGGAGGTGGGTTGCAAGAAGAGAAGAAAGGTTTTCCTAAAATTCCCCTGGGAATTTCCCCTGACATTTCAGCCCAAACTTCACTTATTGTTGTTTCATTTTTTGAAGACTGGAAATCAATCGCAATTCTTTTCTCTTGCCTCAACATGTTTTTCTTCCATAAGTAAGAGTTTTGTGTTTCTGGAAGCAGGAAATAACCTTGTTTTTCACATTCTTTTTGAAGCAGCTGCGTACAGACTCATCCCTGGAAAAATAACTTTACCTTTCTGGACCTTAAATTTCTTACTTGCTCAATAAAAGGGTTGATGAGCGATGGTTAAATTCTCATCCACCATATACAGTGGAAGAGTCTGAGGCCCACTGCCTTTGACTTTTCTCCTGGAATGTCCAGCACAGGGGTAGCTGAAGGTTAAGGATCTCTCCAATGCGGAGTTGTTAACATGGGAGTGAGGCTCACTGGCTGCAGGTTTGGAGCATAGCCCGGGCTCAAAGCTACCCCTCCCCAAGATTTCTCCAGTGGGAAGCTGCCCTGGGGTCTCCTCCATTTTTTCCCGAGTCCAGGCAGAAGATTTGTGTGGGGCAGCTCTGTCCATCTCCAGGCCACCCAGCTGTCTATACCATCCTTAAACCCAGTGGAGCCCCAACCGCACGCCTAGCTGGGTTTCTCATGGTTCTGCCAGGACCCCTCCTCCAGGTGCCTCTCGGTTCCCACCGTTTCCCACTTCCAGAAATCCTTTCAGCCGCTCCAGCCACACTTTGTACCCCTCGTTTGGGACTCTGGAGCTAGGCGCCGAGGGGGAGTGGGGCGCTCTCCCGGGGCGTCCAGGGCTCCAGCCCCACCTCCCCGCGGGAGTCTTTCTTGTTCGCTGCCCCCCACGCCCCGCCCAGACCTCTGCTGTCGCTTTTCCTCCAAACTCCTCGGGTGTTCTCCCGGAGCCCTCTTTCTTGCATCCGTGTAGGGAGACTCCTCCCCGCCCTTACCTCCCCAGTAAAACGGGAGCGGGTCAGTGGTCAGGGCGGCTGGCCCAGCAGAGCCACCGGACCAGCTCTCTGCTGGGTGGGGACCGGGACAGAGAAGGTTCCGGGCCTCCCCCGGCTCCGGGGAGCGCTCAGCTCTGCGGGGCAGCGGCACCGCGGGGCCGGATCACTAGGGCGGCCTCGCGCGGAAACCCGGCACTAAAGCGCCGGAGCCGCCGCCTCCAGCCCGCAGGCGCCCCCCACGCTCACCCGACCCCGGAACGCGGGAGCCTCGGGGGCCCCTGGAGCCCCGCGCAGCTGGCGGGTCTCGAGTGGCACCACCCGCTCTCTTCCAGGCCCCCTTGGAGGAGGGGCGCGCGGGGGGCCCCAGAAGCACCTCCCGCCAGCCCGCCCTCCCCCTCCCCCTTCCCCGCCCGCGCACCGGGTCCGCGCGGCGCGGCGCAGCGCTCGGATTCCGGGAGGAAAGCGCCGCGCGGTGTCCCTGGCGTCCTCAGTCCTGCCCCTCGAAGTGGAGATGCTCGAGAAACAGGCGAGGGCGCGCAGCTCGTGAGACGCCGCGCCAGCCGGCACCATGCGCCTGCGGCCGCTGCCCCTCGTCGTGGTCCCCGGCTTGCTGCAGCTGGTGAGTGTCCCGCCGCGCGCCGCGCGCGTTCGGGAAGCGTTTCGGCGGGAAAACCCGGTCCGTGGCGGACTTGGAAGCGGAGACTGGGGTTGTACGGGATCTCGCGCCTGGGAGCACGCAGAGTGGAAGGAGTTTGGGTTGCTTTAAGGGTTGGAGAGGAAGAATCGCGGAATTTAATAGAGGGTACCTTGAGGTGGATGGAGTGCGTTAGCAAGGATTGGGACTTGAGGGGACCGGGGTAAAAGTAGGGAGAAAGTGGCCGGGAAGAAGATACGAGCGGGGATGAGAGTGGAGGGATACGATGAGGATGGTCTGAAAGATTTGCCTCCAGGCCAGAGTTTGAGGGGCTTGGTGTGTCTATGTTTCGCATGGTATTTTGCCCGGATGCCTGCAGACACTTCTTTCAAACCTGGCATCGTGCATCCTTGTTCTCAGGGTCAGTTAGCTCCTTGCTAGGGGAAAACTTAGGCAAAAGACCGATTGGGATTTGGGGGGAGATTGGATTTCTCTTCGTTTTCGGTCTAGCGCAGGGCACTGGGATGGGGTTTTGTGCCCGTGGGATACAGAATGTAACTTTCACGCCCAACTCCACGCTGGAGCCCCCGCTCGGGAATCTCTTAAGCTCCCAAAGACCTCTCCCGCCTCGTCTGGCCTAGGGGGCTCTGAGGAATATGAAGGGCATTAGAGGGGGGTTCAGGGTTCGCCAGCGAGGCTTTGGGCGACTGTTCACACTGTAACTGTCTTCTCTTCCTGCTTTTCCCGCGTGGCGCCGCGCTCTCCTCCCTCGGAAATATGCCTCCATACTGTATGTATTGTTAGTTAATCATACTTAAGGGAGATCCCAAGTAAAACCTTCCAGAAGATAACTTTTAAACAAAATTAGAAAAAGGGACTGCTTTCGCCTGTGGGATGGATTTCTTCTGCTCTCTAGGCACACCTGGATACCGTGCTGTTAAGATGGTTTTCTCCAGATTCCACGGTTTCTTTGGTGCTTATACTTAAGATTTTGCTTAGTTAGCTCTGGGCTGTTAAAAAAAAAAAAAAAAAAAAAAAAAGGTTAAGGAAACCAAGCACTCAAAGAATGATGATCTCTTCCCTTTTCTCTCTTCTCTTGTCTTCTCTTGTTTTCTCTTCTCTCTCTTCTCTTCTTTTTTCTACCATTTCCTTTGGAGGGAAAGATCAAGTAACTTATAAAAGTTTCTCTGTGAGATGTATTATACTGTAGCTGCAGAAGTACTCCAAATTTTGAGGATGGAAGGGATTCTAAAAGGTCTGAGTGAAGGGCAGAGGATAAGGAAAGCCCTGTCCATTCGGGTTGCAACAGAGATTAGCTTCACTTGCACAGCATTTGGTAAGAAATTCTACAGTGGCATCAAGAGGAAAATGCAGTAATGCTCTCAAATGTCCTTCATTGATCCATCACATCCTGCATACATACAATATTGCAGGTTAAAATAAATTTTACATCTAAGGCAATGTGCATGCAACATATATGCCACATTAGACTTCAGTATCACTTGCTTTATAAAATGTTTAAGCTGAATTCCATTAAAAGCTGGTCTAACCAGCAGCATTTGTATGGGTGTGTGAGTAAAACTCCAAAAGCTTGGAGAAATCAGGTACTTAGATAAGATTTTCAGGATATCTTCATGAATCTCTTAATTTAATTTTGCATCCAGTGATCATGAACTGTGTATCTGTTCACTGTGTTAAAGATGAGGAAATATATTTGGGCATTGATGGGAAAAAGTTCTCCTATCAGCCACAGTATTAGAAATGTTACGTTTTTTTTTTTTTTTTTTTCACACCAACCATAGTCAATAGGAAATAGGAAATACATCTTGAGGGGATTATATATCCTCCTTAGGAGCTAAATTCTAATATTACAGCATGGATTGATTGATTCATTTTTAAGGAAGCTTATGTCAAATTCTAATCCATTTTTGGATTGTGCTTGGGTTGTAATGTTTTGTTTTTTTTTTTCCTAGAGCACTTTATCATGGTAAGTGAGGTGGGAGCTGCAGTTGTGTGATAAGCGCACGTTCCTTATACTGCCATCCTTTTGGACAATAAAAGGCTGTTTACATTCTCTACATTCTTAGAGCTGTTCCCAGCCATCTAACACAAGGAGGTTAGGATATGAAAGGAAAACAGAGTGGCTGAGGAGGGGAGACCTAAATGAAAACATTCCCCAATTCCGCCATCCACCCCACCCTGGCAGGTACCAAGGAGGGTAGGTCATCATCTGGCCCTTTGGATGGCTCACAGTTTTATTCTACCTTTTGCAAACTGATATTGAACTGATTTGCTAAGTCCCAACAGCAAGTAGATAAAATGTTTTCTAGATTTGAAAGCTAGTCTTTTAATTGTCTAGGAATTAGAAACATATGAATTTAGTAGATCTGCCGTGGTGGGGGGCAAGGGTGGGGGCAAGGTTGGATTATTGCTGAAACTGGATTTTATTTTTTCATCCGCCCTGGCAATCTGAAGAATATACTTTTTAAAACATGCTACATATTTTGAACGAGTAGTGGATTCATTTGGGGATTTTGAAATTTAATTTTAAGAAAATTGTCTGTTTTATCAAAAACCGTCACAAGGAGTTGGGTCCAAGTAAGTCATTAACCACGTGATACTGGTACAATAACTAGAATGTTTTTACTTGTTTTTATAATATTTAAAATTTGTAAGAAAACAGTTGGCTGAATTGGCAAATACTGCAGGTAGCCTATGAAGTACATGTGTATGTTACCCGATCTTGTCCAGTTCTCCTCCTTGTGTCCAGTGTTTTAACAGATAGCTTGCTTTACCTAATTAGTAAGATTACTAGACAGTTGCAAAATTTAAATATCAATCCTGAATGTATTATTTTCTCTGAAATCCTTATTCAGCAGCACATTCTTTATTACAGTATTAATAGCACATTATTTCTTTTCTGCCATCTAATGATGAGAAAATTAGCATTTGAAATTAATATTATAATATAATGAGTGTTATTTCCCGAAATGATACAAAGTAAAGGCTTCTCCAGATGACAACTTCTTATAGATCTACATGATAATTTGGAACTCACATTAAGTGTGATTTTTGCCTTTAAGTAAAATGCAGATTGTAAAAAGATAAATTTGAATGTAAATGGATTATTAGCTTGAGTTCAAGATAAAATTCAGTGATGATTTTTAAAATAAGTTTGTTATACATTTCAACTTAGTTTTCTGTGATATAATGATTTTATAAAGTAAAATATATATTAGAAGTGATGTAAATTAGCGAATTTTTGGAATTCTATAAAATCAGAACACTTGTGATGCAAGGTGTTACAGTTTTAAGTTCATCCTCATTGTGTAGTATCATCCCACATGAACTTCTTTTATCTTTTAACAAATTAATCATTTTAATATTTGTTTAGTATGATACTTATAACATGTATTTATTCTGAGCTCCGTACTTTAAAAAGTGGTAACTCAGGACTATCTTCCATTCAAAAATCATAATTTCCCCTCATACAGTTCTGATCAATAAACATCAAAACAGTCTTTTCTAGTGTAGGATCAATAGACTCTTGGCGAGATGACAATCCACCGGAGTAAAAGTACCACCATATCATGGTTACGACTTAGAGTTGAAGGGACATTAAAATTAATTCCTCATTAAGAGCATCATTCTCTTAGACATTCTTAAAAATGAGAATTAGGATTAGACAGCCAAGTCCTCTATTCCTGCCACTCACCTCTCAGTGTATGTTGTGTTCCCTTGGCCTATTCTGAGATTTATGTTGTCTGGTTCAGTTTTAAATGCCTTCCACATAGGAAACTGACTCCTCTTGGGAACTTATTTTATAGCTTAATAGATTTCTAAATGGAAAAGAAAAGCTTTCTTAATCTGTGTGTTTTATTTTAATATTCTTTTTTAATTGTTTTTAATTTATGATCAAAATGCTAAATAAGGGAGGAGGCTTTTTGAAAATCCTTTTAGAGGTTTTACATTGTCAGTTTAAAATGTGTAGTTCTTGCAAATCGAATGAATTAAGAAATGTTGATTTTATAATACGTTGCCCACCTATTACCTATTAAAGAGCTAATCAGTACACTTCGAATGATTTAGATGTTTGGTAGTAGCAATCAAAGGTGAATATAAATGTGTCACAGGTTTGTGATTTTGTAAAAGCTCTAAGACTGTCTCTTACTGTTTACATATTCTGCAGACTCCTTTACCTGAAGCATTGCTGGGTAAGATTCGAAAAAAGAATTATAGCTGCACACTCAAGTGCCTACAGTTAGGACTGTGTCAGCATTTCTGTAAAGAATCTCATTTCTATCTTGGCCAAAAGCATTATTGCTGGTAAGAAGTTGGCATTTAATATCTTGATTTGGGAGTCAATTATTTTAAAGCTGCTTTAAAAAATTGGTCCAAATGATCTTGAGCACTCATCCATGTGACGTTACACTCTCAGTATTCATATAGCACACAATATGATTTAACAAACTAATTTCTGTATTCGTCTGATACAGACGTTATAATGTTTAAGTTATTTTAAATAATCCTTTCCCAATTAACCCATTTATTGCACCATTGTAAGACTCTGAATCACTATTTCATCATAAGTGTTTTCAACTGTGCCAAATTCAAATGCCCTAATGATTATTTCTATGAGTTTTTATTTGCTAACAATCTACTTGAATTTTTTTTACTACTTTTGACATGACCAATGGTGTTAATATAACTCCATTCTTTATTTCAAAACCCAGTTCAGTAAAAAAAAGGTTTAAGGCAATTTACAGCATAGATTTTCATATTATAGAAGGAATTCTGGGGTATGATTGAAATCTTCCATTTTATGTTATTTTTAATTTATGAAAATCTAGATAAAAACCTTCAAATAGCTGTTTGGTTCATTGTGCTATAAAATCAGTAATAATAAGGGATTCTGTTTCTTTGTAGAATGACCATTAAAAATTAAAATTTTGGGCACCTGGATGGCTCAGTGGATTAAGCCTCTGCCTTTTGCTCAGGTCATGATCTCAGGGTCCTGGGATCAAGGCCCACATCGGGCTCTCTGCTCCGCAGGGAGCCTGCTTCCTCCTCTCTCTGCCTGCCTCTCTGCCTACTTGTGATCTCTCCGTTAAATAAACAAAATCTTTAAAAATTAAAATGTCAAACCCAAAAGCTGTAGAATATATTTTCCTTTTTTCCTAGCTAGATCATTCAAGAAGTTAAAATAATGTCTTTAAACTTGACGTTATTAAAAAAAATAAATAAAAAAAAAATAAAATTGACGTTATTATTAATTTTGTCTGTCCTAGATTTATGGACGTATGGTGGGGGACAAGGGAGGTTTTGTATACTTAAACTACAATAATAATGCTGTCATAGAGTTGCATATACTTACTATTTTCAAGTTTCTTCCATGCAGTTTACCACGTTCTATTTTCCCAATAAAACTAGAAGATCAGGAGGGACATTCTAAATGTTTCCATTTGTGTATTGGAATGAACAATGCATTTGTTGTCCCATCTCTAAATAAATTGCACATTCAACAAATATTGACTGACTGTTTTGACCCAGACCACCCACCGAGACGACAGCAGATGTTGAAGACGTAGCAGTAAACAGAAGAGCACTGATCTGAGAGTGTGAGTGTGTGAATGTGTGCGCACACGCTCGTGTGTATGTGTCTTGGGCAAGTCCCTTAACAACCTCAGCCCTTGTCTACAAATGAAGTCATTAGTGATAAGGTAGATGAAAAGTGCTTTCTTGCATCACTTTCCTTTTTTATCGAATGGCAACAGTGCTTCTGGATTTTTCATTTTATGAATTACATCTTTAATTACTGTACAATTTAAAGTATGTCTTAACACAAACATAATTGTTTTAGATAAAATACATGGAGTTTATGCTATGTAACCACATTATAAATCATATGTATATTTAGAAGTAGATTTAATACACTGCAAGATTGATTAATGTTATCCCTGCTTATGGGAAGAGAAAATTAGTGAAAGTAGGCAAAGGGAATTGATGAGCATTTATTTAACCCATATAATCAACAAAATCAATGAAATCTAAATTAAAATGGTGTATTCAGACATTTCCCCCCTCTATACTATTTTTAAATTGTAAACTACTAACATCTAGTCATTGCTTTAATTTAAATAAAAAGTAAATTGACTCTCAGTTAAATTCTAATAATTAAGATAAACAACATAATGGTGAATACTGTACTTCAACCAGAAAATGATCATATGATTTGTACACCTCAATGGAATCCAACCTATTTAAATCAGAAATATTTTTAACTAACTACGAAGGTTTCAGGAGTTCAGATGTAAATGGTATGGAAATTTTAAAAGAAAACCAGCAAAGAGCTGGCATGTGAGACCCTATCAAAGACGGAGAAAATGTCAGTGGTCTTAACATTAGAAACAAGCCCACTGAAACAGACCTACTAGTCCTGGGGTTTACTCCAGTTACACTTTAAACAATGTAAATGTCTTTAAAAATGAACCCTGATGTTGTGATATTGCTGTTCGGGGCCAAATAAGGTAATTCTAGGGTCATAAAAACACTTGTTTTAATTCTCTTCATGCAAGAATATGCAAGACTGTGACTTTCCAGCATTGCAATATAATACTGACTTATCAGTTTTACCTGGTATGTTACATGGTATGTATATTTTATTCATTCAAAACAGTAACTTAAGCAATAGCCTAAATTATTTGCAGGAAGAGACCACATGTTTAATTTATATGGTTCTATCAAGTCCATGTGATTTCCATTCCAGAATTCTATCCCTCATTTGTGTGTGCAGACTTAACCACTGAAAAGTGGTCAAGTATGACAATTGCATGGCATTTTGAATAGATGATGTGTACAGTAAGAGAATAGGGACTCTAAAGAACTATTTCACCTTTTACAGTAATGATAACAATATTTTTATTAACAAAGCCTTACATTTTGATAATCCAAACAGAATACCTTTGTGTTCAGAATAAAGAATATTGCTATGGAGATTAAAAAAAAAAAAAAGGTGAAGTTTTCAAAGGTGTGTTTTCCATAATGTTGAATTCACCTGTTAATCCCTTGTCGATGACTCCCAAATTCGTCCCTCACTCCCCACCTTGCTGTTCAGGCTCCAAGACCATATCTCATAGTTTCCTGTTCATTTGACTTGGATGTTTTACTACCAACTCACACTCACTTACCATGTTCAAAGTCACACACATCTTTCCTGAACAAGTGCCTTCTGATATTCATGGCTTCAGAACTTGAAGTCGCCACTTCCCCCTTTTTAATGTCTGGTAACTTTGTGTTCAGACAAGTGACTTGATACAAAGCGCAACAGGTTTACTAGATTTCTTTAGCATATGTGAGCTCCTGTTCTATCTTCACATCAGCCCTAAAGGTAAGCCGAACTGTAGTTATGTTAGTGCATCTACTTTACAGATAAAGAAGCAAAAGCTTGGAATGTTTCAGAGAGGAGCTGTAGACCAGAAGAAGAGAAAACTTGAATTGTCTACCTGGTCCAGCCCTTAGTTCCAGGAAGCATGCACTCAGAGCAGAAGGTCGTGAGATCTGACTTTGACCTCCAGAACAAGAGGCTCGAGGGACATTTCTAGGGAATGTCTCAAGAATTCTGTTCAGTGTCCACACTGAGGTAGAAACCTCAACTCAGTCATTTTAGGAACGTTTTAAACAAATTTTTCGTAAAGTCAAAGAAAGTAAACACAGAAAACAGGTTCTTGGATCATGTCCCTTAATCAGGAGTCCCATTAAGAATTTAGCCTCCCAGAGTTTAGTTTGCCAAGTACTTTGGCTTTTATACAGCTTTAGGGTTGTTGTTAGCGGAGTAAATGTAGTTCCACTTAGGATCAACAGAGGGTTTGAGAGTTCCTCGAATTTCTCAAGATCTTAACCTGCACCACTTGAGATGGAGAAGATGAACAGGAAGAGAGTGAAAGGTCTTACTTTCTATTAAGGGCCACCAATCCCAGTTGTCTAAGGGGCAGGTAGGAATATGAAAAGGAACCTGGGGGATGGGAGTAGGTACACTTTTGCAGAATTTATGAGCATTCATGTGTAATTGTTCTTTAGCAGCAGCAAACTTCCTCTTGTTCTCTCTTTCCTTTTTTTACATTTGTAAAGATAGTGTATCATAGTGGATTTTGTTGGCTCTCCACCCAGATCTCTTTGGATCTCTTTTTAACATTTCTATGGACAATGCCCTCCCTTCCACTTTTTGATGTCTATTCTAACTCTGGGCAACTGTAAATCTCCTTCAGAGACGTACCACCCCCCCCCCCCCCCCCCCCCCCCCCCC
>PITA01027243.1:0-21277 GCA_004023965.1 Spilogale gracilis | reverse complement strand
TCCGGGGGGTAGGGGGACTTCTGTCCGCTCTCCGGGGGTGCCCTGTGAAGGCAATCCTGGCTGCCGCTGTGTTCTGTGGTGAAACGCCCCCTTCTGTCTACCCTGCCCCTCTCCTCTCACCAGACCAGCCATGTGCCTTTGCTCAGCCCCCCAGAGCCATGTGAAGGGTGCCCTCCTGCCCCCAGGTCAACGGCGCCCGAGACGGAGCTGGGACGTCGGGGTGTGGCCGGGCTTGAGCTTACCGGTTCCCATTAAACGTGGACTTGTACTCGGCCGTGGGGTGCAGCGTCTCGTCGGTGTACAAGGGCACGGACGCCCGGACACACTCGTGGGAGCACTGCAGGGTCTCGTTATAGGCTGTGAATATGTCCAGGCTGCTGGGCACCCGGGCCGAGGTGAAGTCCGTCAGGTTCTGGCAGCTCTCCTCCTGCTGGTTGATCTTCCGCTGGTGGCTGTTCCTCCGCGTGTTCCCGCTTTGGGCACAGCTGGAAGACAGAGGAGTCAGGGTGGGGTGCGGGGGGCAGATGCCCAAACCCAGCACTTACCGCGGAGCCTTCGGCTCCAGGCATGAATTATTCGTCATTTAATATTAGATGGTAATTCCCAGCCTCTTCAGAAAGATCAACCACAATCAAACAACCAGCTCTCTCTCTCTCACTCTCTTTTTTTTTGTTGTTAGTAAAATTTGAATTTTAAATGTGGCCATTATTGTAGGGCAGATTATGAAGTGAGTGTCCGAGCTGTGTTATCCCGGAGCTGAGGCCTCGTCCGGCGGGAAGGATGTCAGCCAGGCAGTGGTGCTGACTCGGTTTCCCCATGAAGGGATGGGTACAGGTGGGGCTGCTCTGGTGGCTCATTCTGGAAGGAACTATGTGAGTATCTTTGGGGAGAATTATTATGTCCTCAGCCTTGCCCCTGCCCATGCTCTCAAGTTGGAAATGAACGTGGGCTGTCCATTCTTTATGGCCATCAGGCCCGTGGAGAGATGTGGTCTGCATGCCCCATGGAGGATTTTGTGTTCCTCTGGACCGCAGGGCCCTCCCAGCACCATGGACGGACACAGGAATCCCACCTCGGTCAGCCACGGGATCTGGGGGAGCAGGCCACCAGTGACTCTCCCAGTCACTTCCAGTAAGTCACAAGAAGGGTAAGTGGAAGTCCCATCCCCATGGAGGAGGGCAGCTAGGAGGAAATTTGGGGACCCCCCAGCTTGGGGCACCATTTCCCCTTCTCCCCCTCCCTTCTGAGCTCAGAGCCAATACGGAAGGAAGCGGCCATGAGGGGCGAGGGTCCATGGGCCCATCCTGTAACTCATGGACATGCCCTGTCTCATCTTTCCAATGAGAGGAGCCCTGCTTCCAGGTGCAGAAGCCCCACCCCATCAATAAAGGTGGGAAAACAAATGCAAAAGCCAGGGGAACCCCCCCCCCCCAGGTCACAGAACATCCTCATCACTGCCGGGGTTTTCCTCCCCAGAAGAGCTTTCTGAGGCTTCACTGCAAACCCTAATGTGGGAAACCAAGAGGTGACAGCATCCTCCAACCCCTGTGGGGGCCGTCAAGATGGTCAGTGGGATTTGCCCAGCCACACACCCATGTGATCCTGGGCTCCAGAGTCCACTCTCCCGCTGTCCAGCCCCTGCCCAAGATGCCCTGTGGCGAGCTGAGTGTTGGTCCTCATCACCTGTCCCAGAAAACGCCGTGGGTCTCAGGTTCGCTGGCCTCACTGGTCTGGGGTTGTGCCAATCCCTGCCCTTCCACCTCTGCTAGCCCTGGAGACTGGCTTTCTCTCGGATCTCCGTTACCCAGACGCTCAGGAGTGGCTGCACCCATCAGGCCCCGGTGACTTCCTACCACCGCCTGCCGGCAACAGGGGAATCGTCTGGGTGTATTATTCTACAAGAGAGTCTGAGCTTTGATGCTAAAAGCAGACACATTTGCTGGAGGAGTGGCTACAGGTAGTTGGGGCCTCGGAGGTGTGTATGCCACAGGGACACTCAGTAGTGCCCCGATTTTCCCAGGGGTGTAGCAGGCAAAGACAAGCTACCTGGAGCAAAGCAATAACCTAGTTCAGCAGACACACAGCGGCCGCAAGAGGAGGGAAGGATCCAAGTGGCGGGCCGAGCACGGCCCCTGGACAGCGGCGGGGGCAGGGAGGGGTGGGCGTGGGCCGGGTGTGTTGGGTGGGTGGCATCGACAGGCACACTTGAATGCTGATTTTGGAAACCGGAATACCTGCTGCCTGAGAAACTGTCCTGGAGGCCGGGCTCACCTGCATTCTGCAGAGAAAGCCACGGTCAGGGGCATGCCCCTCGCAGGAGCACGGCCAGGGAGCACGGTGCCTATGGCCAGCCCAGCTGCTTTGGGGCTGCAGGTGAGCGGGCTGCAGCAAGACCAAGAGCTGCCCCCCGATTCTCTGGCTCAGATGAGGGCGACAATGCCCTGGGATGAGATGTGGGACCGGGTCTGAGAAGTAGGAAACTCCCCGTGTGCACACATCCTGGGAGACCCCCATAGCCCCCATGTCCAGGCCAGAGGGGCCGAGGAGCCTTACCAGTTTTTTAAGACAAGAGTTGTAATCAGAGCAGCTATGACCATGATGAGGGAGACAGTGATGGTGATAATCTGATGAACAGCCAGACCTGGAAAAGAGGAAGGGGGGGCAGCCATGAGACCAGGGCGTGAGACCAAGGAGCCCAGGAAGGGTGGGGCCTGGTCCTGTCAACTCTGGTCTTTCCTTGCCCACGGCAGGTGCCAGGTCCCCTGGAGTCCAGGATGCGGGGCCCCAGCCCCAGCATCTCCTGGTCCCCCAGCTGTGACCTGGCCCATAGGCACCTATGTCATTTCCTGCACCTGCCAAGCCCCTCACCTGGCCCAGGTAAGCTCTGGGGGAGGCACACCCCCAGGACCTGTCACCCCTCCTCTGGCTCCTCCAACGTGGGCAGGTTCTCCATTCCGAGCACCAGGCCTTCGAGTGGGAGCAGGGCTGGCCTGACTGGGAGGGGCCAAGGCAGCCCAGGATTTGTCGGGAAGGTAGGAGAGAGTGAACATGGCTTGGGCTCCTGGCAGACTCAGGGGTTAACTGGATCACTGGGGAACATCCTCCTCTTTCCAGAGTCCTCTCCAAGATGCTCACTGCCCAATGAGCTTCCAGGAATAAAAGATCCAGGCCTTGTGGCTGATGCTTCCAGGAAGCCCAGAAAGGGATCCACAGCCTGGCTTCACTGCCTTATGTCTGCTGTGTGTGTGCATGTACCCCCAGGAGGGTACAAGGGTGCCCTGGGGTGGCAAGTCGGCGACAGAAGCAGGGCGACTTGAGCCCCGCCTGAGAGCTGTCTGCTAATCCCACACGGGGATCGCAGAGGACCGGGATTGTCTCCTCCACTGTCCCTCTGCCCCAACCTCTGCACCTCCTTCCACTAACCACAGAGGCAGGGGACGGGATGTGAGGGTTCCACCTCCCGCCATAACCCGAGGTTATGTTCCACCCAATGATGCACCTGTCACACCCTTCCTGGAGCACGGATGCTGGGGACATGCCCAGCAGAGGCCACTGGTCCATCGGAGCCACTTGCAAGTCCCCTGTCGTCCTCTAATCAGGAAGAACCCTACTGAGTAGCTGGGCCACAAAGGTCCCAGGGTCCCTGCGGTGAGCCCTGCAGGGGGCAGCACCTCGTCCCACCTGGGAGGTGGACGCACCGGCCTCCCTCGGCTGCCGGAGTCCACCTGCAAAGGCCCACCCATCACCCCCGAGCAGCCCAGCGGGTCCCGGGGCAAGAACAAGACGCGCACGTGCCCCAGCACAGAGCATTTCAGAATGTACGATGTTCCTGGCGGTCTCCCAAGGACACAGTCTCGCAAACAGATGTTACCTCTCTACTGACTAGGATCCTCGTGGGGGAAATTGCTAATAAACGATTCAAAGTTGGCATGATTGGAAAACAAGCTTTCTCTTCCTGTTCGCCCGTCGTCCGGGCTGTTTCTGTGTGTCGTGAGGGATTCCCGTCCTGAGCCCACAGGATAAGCACCGTGAGGAAAACTGGAGAAGACATGAATGCAGTGGAAATGCCTTCATTTATTCCTTTATCCCCTGAGTCAAGCACCCGTTACAGAGCACCTACTGTATACCAAGCACTGTCTGTTTTGACGAACGTGGGCAGTGGTGCCCCTCGAGGGAGCAGCTTCCCTACAGCCCATTCTTCACTTGATCCCGGCCAAAGGCTGAGAAGCCATCTGGAGCCCATTTTTTAAAAATGGCAGCATTCACTCCGGTTCTGGCCCAAGAAAGGGGACTCATCATCTTCATGCCCGCGCCTAGCCCCATACCGCGTCTAACACAGCCCCTTACGACTGTCGCTCCGTGACCTATTACATTTATACCTGAAAAGGAGAAAATTAAAACCAGCACAACAGCGAGAAAGGTAATGCTATCATCCTAGGGCTTGCCTTACTCTGGAGGCTCTTCTCCTGACGTTGGTGTGAAACTCCTCCATAGAACTCACCAAATTAAATTTTGGAGGGAATGAGAAGTGGGTTGATAGTCAGGCAAGGTCATCTGCTATGCTTTCATAGGTACCTGGCCAATCCTCACAGGTTATCACAATGATAACCCCAACCATTTTGCACCTGCCTGACCGACAAGGAGCCTGATGCTGAGGAGTAAAGCGACTTTCTCCAGAGCTAGGACCGAAGGCACTTCTCTGCTGCAGAGCCTCAGGGAAAACCCAACGCCTAATGCCGAGCTAATGCATCTGTAGCCACATTCTGGTCGTCACACCAGCGAGGCAAACATCTGACTCCTCCTCCCATACTTGATGTGCAAGGTGAACAGCCTTATGCTTCAGCACCTGGCCCGTGAGCTCTGACGGACCCCTGGGCTCATGCATAGAAGGTCAGGAGTTACAAGAAGACCCCCTAGACCCCATGTTCATGATGGTGGAACAAGGATCAGGCCCCTTGACATGTGGCAACAATGACACTTGTAAGAAGCAGGTTGGAAGACAGAAAATCCATAAGGATGCCTCCTCGCTTCCTCTCTCGGGGAGGTCGGCTACCAAGAAGAGAACAGAACGGCATGTGAGAAGCGGTATCCTGTTTCAGTCGTCTGCCCTGTTATGCAGTCCTCCCCAAATGCCAGGAGTCCTTTCTTCATCTGCAAAAATCCCTAAAGTCTTTGCATGGATGCTGGGTAGGCAAATTTTGCCATGAAGGGCCGGAGAGTAAATACTACAGGCTTTATGGGCAGTGTGGTCTCCCTCGCAACTTCCCAATCTGGCCATTGCAAGGGGAAGAGCAGCCACGGATAATATGCACACAAATGGGTGTGGCTATGTTCCAATAAAACTTTATTTACAAAAACAGAGCACAGCCAGATTCGACTCGGGCTATGGCTTGCAGGCCCCTAGAGTGGTTTGTCTTATAAATTAAACAGAATATGTATCTACTTTGAAAGATTGGTTAAAGCCGGACTCAACCCGCAATCCTTTGGTTCTGAAGACTAGAAGCTTCATACTCCATTGTTAAAGGTTTACTGAGTTCCGAGAACGTCACTGGCCACTGCCAAGGTGGTTCCAAAGCTGGCCACTGCCTCTGCTTAGCGAACCAGGCTGTTAACCATCAGCAATGGGCAGCTTCGCCCCGTGGGTTTTTCCATGCAAGGCTGCTTGGAGAAAAGATCACTGTGTGTGACCGTTTCCTCGAGAACTCAATTAGACAGGACTCTTGATTTTTGGAAACCAAACTCCAGGGAGAATTTTATCAATTTAGTCCCTCTAAGGACCCTCAGAAATATTTCCAACCACGTGTCTCTCAATTTGCTCCATTAAGGTTGAAAAGGAGCGGCATTTTGCAAAAAGACAGGAACGCTCAGATCTCAGGACTGGAGTGCGGAGCTGCTGGCTCTCCCTGCCCCCCCACAGATGGCAGGGTTCTCAGGAGGTTATCCCCCCAGACTCTCATCTTCCTCACTAGCTTCTCCCAACACTCACACCTTAAGCAGTCTTCCTCCCTTGTGGACATGACACCGTGCCGGTAGGAACAGCTGTCCCACAAACCCTACTGACCCCGGGCAAGGCAGTCCCTGAACAGTGCCTATGCCAGCTGTCAGGCAGGCTGTGACCCGGTGAACAAGGATGTCACCTGGAGGGAAGGTTCCCCCAAGAAAGGGAAGAAAGCACAAGCTTTCTCCTCTGCATTTCCAAGGTCAGTACTGAATCCATCTACAAATTCTCTGCGGTTCAGTCATGGTCCCAGAGCGCACCGCACACCGTGGGGGGGGGGGGGTCCTTGCTTCCCCTTCCTGACAGGTGTTGCTGTTCCTGCTAATTTAGGGGCTCTTTCGGCTCCTGCTAATTGCCACTGTATACTAATGTGCAAGGAATCAGCTGCCATCCAGATAATGAAAAATTATACCTGGAATAATGGATGGGGACAGATGGATTAGCAAAACTCTGCATCAATCAATAGGGCTTTTATGGTTATATTTGTGGTGGTTTGTAATAAGATCAGGCCCTGGAGATTGATGTGGGGCTGGTAATCCGTCTCTGGGTCTGGACAACTTTCTCATTAAATGAAGCTGAATCGAGCACGGGCCACTGTCCACGGCGAAAACAGACCCGCCGAGGGCCTTCTGCCCTAGTGCTCGAGGAGCGAACGTGGCACCCCGGCTGGCACGCTTGCATGAAGCCAGGAGCGATGGCTCGAGTTTGCTGAGGCCAAGGGGTGACACAGCCCCGCCATCAGCACCCTTCGCACGACGCACGTGCTGCCCTGTGGGAACCAAGGACAGGTGACCAGTCTTTAGGGGCTTGAGGGGTGAGAGGTGACAGGGGGTTCCCAAAGTACCAACCCCAAACAACATTCCTCTTCCACTAAGGTTGCAAAACATGGTCTCCACCGCACGTCTCTGACAAGTAGCCTCTGGGAACTCAGTGAGGCTCGCAGCGTCCGCTGCACAATGGGGGAGAGTCTAGCCCCTTCTCTGGAGAAGGGTGCCTCTGAGGTTTGGGCTCATTCTGAGGCACCTGGCCACCTCCTGGGGCGGGGAAGCCTGCCGATGGAAAATGTGTCTTCCCGAACCAGGGTGTTCTCAGAGAAACAAGCGAGCTTCTGTGTGGGGGGGATGGTGGTGGTGGGGACACAAAGGAGTGCGCCATTTTCTGAGGGACCCTGCAGGGCATTCCATGAGCTGGGGGATGGCGGAGCCTGGAGCCAGGGCTCAGTGGAGACAAGGGTGCCTCTCTTTGGAATGCTCTCCAGCTTAGGGGAGAACAGAGAACGGAGCCCCACTCTGGAAAGAGGTGTGCTAACATCTCATGATATCATGGTGAAGGTGAGTCCTCAAGGAATCACCCCAAAGGGCTCAAGTCAGATTGTCCTCAGCCGGGGACATGCAGCCCTATCTGGAGACATTTCCAGTGGTCACACAGGGACGAGGGGTCCTACTGGAATCTAGTGGATAAAAGCCAAAGCTTCTGGCTCTGTCCTCCAATGCACGGGATGACCCCAAAAGAAGGAATGATCTCGCCCCACAGGTCATTCACTAACAAAAGGAATGCATGAATGACACTAGGAGACAGTGTCCCCATCGCAGAGCTGGTCACATCATCCAAACTGACTTGCCGAGACACCATCACTGTGCAGCATGTGGGCAGTGGGTCGGAAATGTCTGGGTCACAGCCCACGTGGTCACAGAAGGTGAAAGGTGGTCCTCTGCCCATCACGCCCCCTGTTCTTCTCCAGCCACTTCCTTCTTGGTGGTGAGGAGGGGCCGGCGGAGGGAGCCTCCATACTGAGTCAGGCATATCTTAGGGGTATTAGGTGCCCCACATTGCTTTTGGCAAATACGTTTATAAATGCTTCGCACGACCTCAAGCAGAGGTTCTCCCCATTTCCACAGGGAGGTTAGGAGACTTCATCAAAGCCACACAGTATAATGTGGGAGGTCCCCAAGACTACCTTCAGGTTCAAAAATTCAGTCAGAGAACTCACAGAATTGAGCTGTCACCTCAGTTTTGGGTTACTACAGTGCAAAACACAGATCAGAACCTGCACTGGGAAGAGGCTCAGGGGGCAGAGTCCAGGAGAGAGCGGGTGTGAGCCCGCCGCCCTCCTCTCCCAGCGGAGGGACGAGGCAGCCCTACCGCCCCCCGTGACGGTGCATGACAACACGTGCAGGGTGTCGTCAGCCAGCGAAGCCTCCCTGAGCCTGGGGGTCCGGAGTCTTTATCGTGGCGTGGTTGTGTAGGCACGGCTGGCTGGTCTTTGCTCCAATGGGACCAGAGGCAGAGCAGATGCCCTGGAGCCCAAGGCCCCCACCACAATGCCCATTACGAGCACAGACTATGTGGTAAACGAAGACACTCTCATCAGGCAAGACACTGACCTCCAAGGAGCTGCGCTTGAGGTCATTTCTTTGAGCAAGGTTAACCCATTCCTGCCAAGAAAAGCAGCTAAGACCCAAGCAGGCTTGCTCCGGAGCCCGTGCCTTCAGCTGCCGTTCTGCACAGCGTGCGGGAGAACAGCAGCCCTTTCAGCACGGGGGGATGGCCGGTGGCCGTGCCTCTGATTTAGAGAGAAGGTGGGGATCATCAGGTGCACCCCACTCCACAGGGAGTTCAAGTTGGGCTTGGTCCCCTGGCATTAGCCACCCCCAGGTCAGCCACATTGAGGAGCAAATTCCTCGGACAAGGAGAACCTTCTCTGCCTTTGGAGAGTCCCCTGAATTTTAGAGCCTAGTGGGGAGACAGAGGGAGGTGGGGGCCAAAAAGATTGCTCAGCAGCCAGGTTCAGACCCCAAACAAATGCACTGGGGTCCATGGAGAGTTTGGGAAACTCCACTCACTGCCAGTGGTGTTGTCATTATTTTATGGGTTGAGCTGTGTCTCCCCAAAACTGCCACATGGAAGTTCTAACCCACTGCCTCGGAATGTGACCCTATTCGGAAACGGGGTCGTTGCAGATGTGATTGGTTAAGATGAGGTCATACTGGGTCGGTGGCCCTAACCCAGTATGACTGGTTTCTTATAAAAGGGGGAGACACACATGACCACAGAGACAAGACTGGAGTCCTGCTGTCAGAGCCCATGAACCACCAGAAACCGGGAGACGGGCTGGGGCATCCTTCCCGGGAGCCTTCGGAAGGGGTGTGGGCCTGCCTTGCCCTCCTCTTCTGGCCTCCGGAAGTGCGTAAGGCAGTGAGTCTCCCTTGCTGAGACCTCCCGCTCCGTGGCCCCTTGTGATGCTAGTGCTGGGGCCTCAGACTTCTGGGCTGAAATGCTTTGTGGAGGCCCAGGAGCGTTGGGGGGTCAGTTAGAGGCCCATGGCCCTCCCTCGACTGTGCAAAGCCATGGTCCCCCACGGAGCTGACTTCAGCCATCCCCGAGACAGCTGGCACAGGCTCCTGGGAGTCCGGACCTTGGGCCAGGGACCTGGTCTCCCCTGGACGCCGAATTCATGTCCACCTGTCCAACCTCAGAATAGGCCCTGATTTGGAAACAGGGTCTTCACCCGTTTAATTAATTACCTAAGCACCATGAAATGAAATAGTCCCGGATTTAGGGCGGGTGGTCAGGGCAATGGCCTGTGCCCATATAAAACCCCGGGGCGGGCACAGAGAACCGTGGAAGGAATGCACGTGATGGTGATGTGGGGGCTGGAGGCAGTGGCCGCGAGCCCAGGGCCGCTGGCAGCTACCAGAAGCTGGAGAAGGCAGATGGGACCCTCTCCTAGAGCCTTCGGAGGTGTGGGCCTGTTGATACTTCAGTTTTGGCTTCAGACCTCCAGAGCCTGGAAAGAATACACTTCCATTGTTTCCAGCTCCGGGCTGTGGGACGTGGCCCCTGGCGGCTGTGGGACGTGGCACCCTTGCTTTGCCTCACTTGACTCCTCTGCAAATAAGATCCCAGGAGAATTTATTCAGGGGCCGAGGGGAGGGGACATCGTTAGCCGCGTGGCCTGCGCACAGCAGGCCTCAGCGCGGGCAGGTGTCTTCCCCGTGCAACCGTGTGCCCGGGCCTCTAGGGCCCTGCTTCCCCTCCCCGCACACACAGGAGCCTTCTCGGGTGGGATGGCAATGGGGCTGGTTTGCGTTCCCTCCCACTCCCTGCGGTCGCTGACACCACACTGAGCAGGAAGGCCCAGAAGCGGAGGTCCGAGGATTGTGGCCTGAGGGCCAGGAGCAGCCCCCCGCACCCCCGCCCTGTTGCCACCCCAATTCTGTAAGTGATGCTGTATTGGCCACAAAATGTCTGAGGCCGCTTCGGTGTGACCAGGAAGGGTTCAGCAGCCTAAAATATCTACTCCCTGTCTCCTTAGGAAAGCGTTGGGGTCCCTGCCCTAGAGGACCCCGAGAACACCACAGTGGCCGCTGCTGGGCGTGCCAGGTGGGGACGCGGTGGGGGTGGCTGGGGGCAGAGAGGACTGGCCCTCCGTGACCCTGCCGCCCCTTGTCTCAGGGCCTCTCCCTCCGCGGGACCTCAGAATCACGCCTCATGGAAGAGGGTGCAGGTGGAATACGCATTCCTGAGCTGAATTTAATGGCTAAGAGACGGGGTTACACACAGGTCAGGCCCCTTCCATCGGGTCCCTCGGACTCACATGCACGGGCAGCAGTGACCAGAAGGCCAAACTGGGGCCCAGGAAACATGCCTCCCACCCTGGGCCTGGAACACCCAGAGGGCGGTCAGACCTGCTCCTTCACAGGGGGCGTTGTTCGGAGCAGAAAGGCTGGTCCTGAGCGAAACCCAGCCCCGCAGAGAGGAAGAGATTCTCAATGTTAGGGCTGTGAAAGCATGAGCCCTTGGGCTCCTTCAGCCTGCCTCCGCGTCCACCACTCTCCTGCACTGTTAGCCGCTCCCTCCCACCCACACACAGGCATGCACACACGCACACACACAGGTACACAGTGCACACAGAAGCACGCATAGGCACACAAGCACACAAGGCATCACCAGGCACCATGCACACACACATGTGCATGCACACATGGGCACACACATATGCACACATGCACATACAGGCACACACATGTCCACACATGCATACGCGGACACACATGGACACAAATGTACACACATGCACACACGTGTGGAAGCATGCACACATGGGCACACAGAGAAATGTATGTAAGTGTTGAAGCACACATGCACACACATGGGCACACAGGTACACATGTACACAATGCACACGTGATGTGCACAGACTTGTGTGCACACACATGCATACATGCGCGTGCACAAACATGGTACACATGGTACGCATGCACGCACACACATGTACACATAAAGCACCACATGTACATGCACACACGTACAGAAGCACACCCGAACACACATGCACAAGTGACGCACACGTACACACCCGCACGTGTACACGCCTGATGCACACATGATGCACACGCACACACACGCACACGTGTACACGCCTGATGCACACATGATGCACACGCACACACACACGTGTACACGCCTGATGCACACGTACGCACACACACGTGTACACGCCTGATGCACACATGATGCACACGCACACACACGTGTACACGGCTGATGCACACACATGACGCACACACACACACTGAATTCATTGCTCATCTCATTCAAGAACAGACGCTGCTTATACTCAGCTTTGAGCTCAGGAGCCAATATGGAAATGACCCACTTATTTCACTTAATTCCTGAGAACAGTGGGATATTTCAACAAAGGACGACAGGCGAGGAAGGCGCGTGCAGGGGAAGTCAGCATCGCTCTGTGCTAAGGAGATGTCAGGGGCTGGGGAGGGACACCCCCACGGCGCCCATCAACCGGCACTTCTGGCCAGCAGGACTTCTGCTCTGAAAGCAGCATGGTCTGTGGGCATGGGCACGGTGGCCAGGGCTCGGGCCCCACGAGCTAGCTGCGGAGTCTGCGGCTCGATTACTCACTCGCAGTACCGGAGCCCGCCATCAGTGAGGAGTCCATATGTAGCCCATACAATGATGAATGGACCAGACCTCTAAGCGAACCGAGCAGACCTCCACCCCCCAAAGCCTGGCTCCCCCCATCTTGGAACATCCTTGCCGCGTGACCTGGATGTTCTTGTCCTGTGGAGGATGCGCCCGTGCCCGTGGTGCTCCCAGTTAGGACCCGGTGCCCCATGGGTGCATGGAGGGCACAGGCTCAGGCCGCCTTCCTGGTGCAGGTCGGCCGGGCTGCCACACCCACTCGGTGCACGGCTGGAGCAGACACTCGGTAAGTGCATTCTAGATAAAGGGACACACGGAGGGCCCAGGATGAGCACCATAGCTAGATCCCCACCCCGTGTCTGGTCCTGCAGGACTGGTCCTGCTAATCTTTTTATCTGGGGCTTCCTGTGCTTCCGAAGCCCACCCAAGACTGAGGGATAGCACCAACACTGGGGGGGGGGCTCCCCTTCCTGGGGCTTAAGCACTTGTCTCCTTATTTCCAGGGATAGCTCGGCACGTTGTGGCGGCCCAGGACAAAGGCGCCGTCTAGTGCTGCACCTGACACAGGCACATCTAGGCAGGGCCTCCCCCTCTGCAGGCAAAGGCACCCCCAGGGTGGAGCAGCGGTTCTCAGATGCTGGCTCCGGGCTGGAGGTGCACGCACGGACCCCAGCGAGAAACCCCTTACCTGTCCTCGATGCCAGGTAAGGACAGCATCATGGGACGGCCACAGACGTCATGACGGGCTGAGCCATGCCTGGAGCGGGCTCACTGGCATCCTGTCCCCAGCCCAGTTCTGAGGCTCAGCGCCGTCTGCCCCCTGACCTCCCCGGTAGGCTGCAGAGGATGCAGGGGAAGCCCCCCGTCCAGCGACCGGGGCAGGGCAGGCTTGGGGACAGAGGAGGTCACCTGTCTGTCCGGACTCGGCCTGAGGACCGCATTTCTGGCAGAAGCTGCCCCCATCCTGTAACCACGGGGCTCCCTCATGAGGTGCCTTCTGGCTCCAGCCGTCCCAGGGCAGCCACGCTGTCACGGGGCAGCGGCACGGCGACTCGCCCTTCACGAAGAGCAAGGCCGGGGGGCATGCCTCTGCGCTGTGCCTGCAGGAGCTCAGATGGCCGTCCTATCACTCCTCTCCCTGTCCCCCCATGTCACACGAGGGAAGAGTGACGCACCTCCTCTCTGGAAGGTCCCTGCTTCATAGAAAAGTGCTGTGTCCATTCAATACCTGAGGACCTACTATGGACCTACCATGTGGACCTACTTAACGTCTGAGGCTAGAGGCGAAGCTGCAGTCAGGGACAGTGGCAGCCCAGTCCCTACCCGGCGCGTGTCATGCTCTGGGGGCCGAGGGGCCCGTGTCAACCAAACGCACTATGGAGTAGATGTGTGCTGCATCCATGATGAAGGCTTCAGTGACGAGGAACCAGGAGGGCCCGTGATGAGCCAATCCAGGAAGTTGGGGAAAGGGTCCTGAGAGACGGAGACTGGCACCCAGGGTTGGTATGTCACCCTGGGGGGGCAAGTCTTCACCCCTCCCTCCATGTCACTTGCTGTGCCCCCCACCCAAGATTGGGGTGTCCTGCCCCAGCTCTTGTCACTGTGGGGGCAGACTGGCCATGAGCACGCTGGGAGGCCGGCTTCTTTAAACTTTTGGGGTCACCAGGAGAACAGGCCCAGGCCAAACACAGGGAGCAGGGCAGACAGCCTTCATGATGGAATACAGCCAGCCCGGCTGCGCCCACAGACGGACGGCCACCGCGACGGGGTGTTCCCGCAGGCGCTGACCCTGAGGCCTGGAGCCGTCGGTTACATGCCGTCATTGCTGGGACCACGGCTGAGTGACACCCTGTGTGGAGAAGGGAGGGAACAGTCCCCCAGGCAAAGAGGAGCTGCATGGACAAAGGTCAGAGGAGATCGCCAGGAAGGCATCATGGCAGAACGGCCTTGTGACTTCAGGTCCGGAGCGCTCAGGGCGTCAGACATCACCAGGCGCCACAGCTCACTACCTGTGTCGTCAAGGTCCCTGAGCCACAGTCACAGGGCCTCCCTGTGGGAACCCGTTCCGACGTGCAGGAGGAAGGGGAAGGGGTAAGGGACACACCGGGTTTGCTTTGTAGAGGAGAAGGGTTTAGGGAGGTGGTTGGGGGCAGCCTGAAAGCACCTGCCCACAGGAGCCTGGATGGACACGGGCTGCGGCCTTCCCGGAGACCCTTCGCAGTGTCCAGGGCAAGAGTCTTGTGCTGTCCTTGGAAGCGGACGCTGTGTGCAGGAAGCTGAGCTCCCTGCTGGAGACTCCCGATGCATGAGTTCGTCCGGCCATGGAGCTGGTGTGACCCAGCGCCGCCAGTCTCAGGCATGCACTCTCCCCCTGCAGGACACGTGCGTCGGCGCCCCGGCAATGCTCGCTCTCCGTGGAGCTTGGTGGCACACTGGCTCAGGAGGGGAATGGGTCCCTGGCCTGAGGACCTGCGGTCTGCGGCTCCCCCGGGCAGCACCCCCCTGGTGCCCCCATGGCCCTCAGTAAACATTTGTGCGGTGCAGAGAGGCCACTCAGCTTAGGAGACCCGATCCAGGACAAGCCCTGCTTTGGCGGTCAGGGGCCAGAGAAGGGCTGTCTGTGATGCATGTCGATGACGAGCCCCCCCCCTCCCCCCGGGCATCTCAGAGCACTGGCCCTGGGCTCCGAGCTGGGTGCCCCACTATGTAGAGCTGGTCATTCCTCCAGCCACCACTGAGCCCCTCCCCACGTCTGGCATCTGGTTTAGGGCCCTGTGCTGGCCACCACTCTGTCTACACGCCCAGAGACACTTGCTCACCGATGGGGCGCTGGAAACCCATCAACAGCTACCTTCCAGTGGCCAGGCGAGCTCTGAGTCCAACCTTGAGGGTTAGACCAAGTCCGAGGGGCCGGGGGGAGGGTCGAGCCTGGTCTCTTCAGAGCACTGTCTCACAGAGCCCAGGGGCTCAGCTGCCGGTCAGCTCTGCCCTACCCCTGTGTACCATGAAAATCGCTGTGAAGGCCTCCTCTTGGGGGAGACTACAATGTAATTTTGATGGGGTGGGGAGGGTGGGAGAGAAGGGAAATGAAAGCGTGCCCACCAGCTTCCCACAGGGTTGCTCTGAGCACTGTCTAAAAGCGTCCTGGTGGGGGATATCCCGAATCCCAACAGCAACCACTGTCATTCTATTACAAACAATAAACAGAGAAATAGAAGCATCCAACAGGTCCAATACCGCCCCCTCCACCGCGAGGCCCTGCACGGCCATCCCACTGCCCTCGGACAATTGTCTGATCCCCTTTTCCCAAGGGGAGGGGGCTGTGTGATGAGAATCACTGCTGCTCTCATCGCCCCAGCTCCAGCGGAGAAGGGCACGACATGAAAGGTCTAGGCAGTGGTGGCTCTGGGCACCAGGCCCGCGATGCCAGGGGAGCCGGGAGGAGGGCCTGACGGGTGGGAGGCCCTTGGTTTTGGTGTGCGGGCCTCACAACACCTGAACCTATGTTTGCAAATCAGCTTTTCAAAGCCCAAGACTGAGGCCCCGTCAAAGAGAACAAGCAGAAACTGACAGAAAAATGTCCAGGCTCCGCCGGGGGGACCAGAAGCCAGGAACTCCCTGTGAGCTTGGAGAAGAGAAGAGGCGCTGTTCTCCCACCCCCAAGATGACAGCCCTTTGGCGTCAAGGAGGTGTGTGCAGGCTGCAGACAGAAACGGGGGTTGACGCCTTCCAAGGACGATGGGCCTTCCAGAAAGACGGAAACCTGGTTTTGTGTCCTCATGCTCCCAGCATAGTTGGCTGAGGAGCAGCCTCTGGGGCAGCAGTCGGCAGACGAAACCTGTGAAGGGCTAGGGTCAGCCCTTTAGGCTTGGAGGCCCATACGGTCTACACGGCAACCACTCACGTCTGCCTTTGCACGTCTGAATCTGCCACAGATCCAGGCAAAGAAACAGGTGCAGCCGTGTCCCCGTAAGATCCAGCCTGGGGCCACCGACATTTGAATCTCAAATAATTTTCATGTGTTATGAAACCCCATCCTTTTGATTGGAGCCTACCTCTTTAAAAAAAAAAAAAAAGATTTTATTTATTTGAGAAAGAGAGAGAAGGCAATGGGGGGGAGGGGCAGAGGGAGAGGGAGAAGCAGGCTCCCCGCTGACCAGGGAGCCCAAAGTGGGGCTCAATCCCAGGAACCCAGGATCATGACCTGAGCCAAAGACAGACGCTTAATGACTGAGTCACCCAGGCACCCTGATCAGATTCCATCTATGGCTTTTCATTCACAATGTGCTGCACCGAACCGAAGTCTACCAGGCACATCCGGGGACAGCAACAAAGACCAAAATCCAGGAGGAAAGAGATACAAAAGAAAGAGTCTCACAGACTAACCCGGCATTGATGTGATGAGGTGCTAACTTTAAAATTAAAGGTGAATAAAGAGAATAGATTACAAGAGGGGAATGTCCAGAGGGAACACAGACGTACATAAATACTAATATCTTCCATATAAATCATGCCTATGGGCAATTTACATCTATAGAAGTAATTTTGAAGAAAACAGAACCTATTGCTGCTAATTCCTGTGGGATGGTCCCCAGGAAGTTGCAGCTCCCTTTCTGGGTACTGGTTTCCCCACCCGTGCGATGGGTAACTGAGTCTACACCGCCAATCCTCCTGAGCGTGGACAGTGTGCTTCAGGGGCTGGGGGAGAATGAAGGACAGTCTGCGGTCCGCTCTCCCACCCTAACTGTGCTGCCCCTTCAATCTGTTCTCCAATCTGGGCGTACAAGATTTCCCTAAAAAGAACTATGGAAACCTTTGGACTGATCAGTGGAGGAGGACAGTCTTTCTAGCAGCAACGATGTGCCATTTGCTCAAAGAAGGAGGTTTGTGACAGGCTCCAGCTGGACTCTTCAGAGGACGGAAGGGCCAGGCAGGAGGGGCCCCTGTCTGGTGGCCAGCACGAGGGCCACGTGGCCAAGGAGACATAGGGCGTGATGATGTCTTCATGCGCCCCCCCGAAGCCTCCCTCCTTTCAGGGCCCCAGGTCTCACGCCTTGAATTTATCATTTTGGTCCCGGTTTTATAGATGTCTTTTGAGAGGCAATCTCCTTGTAAGAACAAATCATTCAGGTGACAGTGCAATGGGTGGGGGGGTGTGGGAAGCGTGGGAAGTCGAGATCACTTCTTATTGGCTGATGAATTCAAGAAAGCAAGAGAATCCTGGGTCCTGATAGAAGCGGCGTCGTTGAGAAGCAAGGGGCCGAGGGAGGCCGGTGACCCCAAGCCCACCCTCGTCGGAGAACTCCATGCAGAAGCTCTGTTAGGTTCCACTTACATATCTGATTTACACTCTGCAGTATAATAATCCTATTTGCTCGGCACGTAGGATGTGCTGGGTGGACCACTCAGCCGTCCCAGCTCTGTAGGATGGCAGATACGGGGCTCACGGTGATCGCTCTTACACACCTGCCTCCCTCCGCTGCAGGCGTGTGCACGCACACAGGCAAACACAAGTGCACGCACACACACCTTTACACATGGGGCCCCTGCACGCCCCCCATCTGGGCCACTGCGCCCCTCTGGGCGCACGTCCCTGCTGATGAAGCAGACGTTCCCCTCCTTCTGTTTTACCCGGACTGCGTCTGAGCAGCTCACACCTCCCACGCAGGCTTCCCTCCCGGTCACCCGTCCTCGGAAAGCCTGCTCTGGGAAGGGCAGATTCAAACGCACAGAAGCACCTGAGGTCCCCCGTGCGGCCCTACCCCCTGGGGCTACAGCGTCCCTGCCTCCCTGGGCTCTTTGCAGAGGCCCAGTGGGTGGGGAGTCAGATGCTATCTCAGCTTTGCAGATAAAAAGACCAAGGTTCCAGGACAAGGTGACCTCTCCAGAGCCACTCCTCAGCTTGAAGCCCAGCGCAGCTTGAAGGTGCCTGGGACCCCGTGCCCCATGTGAGGCAGAGGTGCAGGCCCTGTGGGGCCTGGGGGCATCCTGTCAGCTACTCAAGCTCCCCAGGGTCTTCATAACCACGCGGGGGGTACAAGGGTAACGAGACGGAAATACTAGGAGGCTCTGAGGCTCGAGCGCCTTGGAAGGCTTGGGACGTGGGAGTAGAGCCGGTACCCGTTCCGTGGGTCCCCCTAAGAGACGGGTGCAGTCCCAACCCCCGGGGCCTCAGAGTATGACCTCATTTGTGCACGGGGTCACCACCGTTGTGATTAGGTAAGATGAGGTCGTAGGGAGCGGGGCAGCCTCTACTCCAGTGTGACCAGTGTCTTATAAGAAGAGGAGGAGACACACAGAGGTACACACAGAGGGCAGAGGCCGCGTGGAGACAGATCCAGAGGTCACTGGGACTCCAAGACCCCTGGGAATGAAGAGGTGAGCAGGATGGTCCCCCAGAGGCCGTAGGGAGCACGGCCCGGTCCACACCGGCATCCCAGACTTCCAGCCTCCAGACCGTGACAGATCAAAGTTGCTTTCAGCCCCCAGCCTGTGAAGCGTGGTCACAACAGCCCCCAGAGGCTGACACAGCAGTGAAGGCGGGGTTCCGTGGGGTCAGGTGGCCCGGTCCTCACGGGAGGGGTCTTGGTGGCTGAGACGGGGCTGGACCAGCACAGCTTCGCCCTGAGCGCCCTGCCCGCCCCGTGGAGCGAGTGTTCATTGTACACAATTCGCACCGTCTGTACCAGCAGCGCAGGGACCTCAGGGACCCAGCACCTTCCCGACGTGGCGTGCGGTGACCCGCCGTGCACCCCGGTGTCCTCTGAGACGCTAACGGTCACCAGCTGCCTCCCCAGCTGAAAGCCCAGTCTGTGGGTGGGGATTTGGCCAGACAGGGAAGAGCCAAGTGAACACACGACATAGAGCCTGGTGTTCCTTCTGCACAACCACCGGCCCAGCCGGGGCCCGCCCAAGAACAGGAACACAAGAGAATGCAACGCAATGGAAACAGTTTGTAGTAAATATGACTGTTTTCATCCTAAGCCATGCAGTGTCTTTGCAGTCACGGTGTCAAATTAGCTTTGAGGCAGGCCTGGCGCTGGCCAGGCGGGTCCTCGCACAGAGGGTGACGGCCGGCCACCAGGTGCCGTGGGGGGCCCGGGCACACAGCATTGCTCATCTCACGGTAATGATCTCACAGAGTGCATGCTCCTCGGCAGCAGGCCTGAAGGGCAGCCCGAGACATACCCGGTCCTAACTCCCTGAACCTCTGAACGGGGCCTGACGCGGAAGCAGAGATTTTGAAGCGGGGAGGAGCTCAGGACCTCCATCAGCCTGGACGTAGGGTGGGCCCTACATCCAGTGAGGATGGAGATAGGAGGTGGGACTAGGACACATAGAGACCCGGGGCAGAGCTTGGAGTCAAGGCCTGGGAGCGCCAGGCACTGGACGAGGGGCAGCATCCTCCTGAGAGCCTCCTGAGGGAGCACGGTCCTGCCCGCACTCGGATCTGAGGACCTGGGCCGCCGGACGGCGAAGACAATGCATCTCTGTTGTTTGAGCACCATCGCCACCACCATCCCACTGCCATCTGTGGAGACCTGTTTCCGTGGGGCCCGGGAAAGCCATACAGTAGACTCTGCTGTCTTCACTTCACAGGGAGGACCTGTCCAGGTTTTCTGTAGTCCCATAAGGGGCAGAGCCTGTGATCAGACACAGCTCAGCCTGAGTCCAAAACCCTCCCTCTCTCCACGCGTGCTTAAATCCCAGCTAAACACTGAGGAAGGCCACCCACCCCAGCAACAGGGGACTTGGGAGGAGGACACTCTCCAAGAGAATGTGTATCCCGGTACCTAGTGGCCTCCGCTGGCCAGACACCCCCTCAGATTCCCAAATGACCTGCCTACCCTGAACCCCGAGCCAAATGCAGAGGGCATGCCTCACGGCTTGCGGAAATGGCCTTTCACCTCCACCCTCCATCGGGGGGTGCTCTGGAAAGTCTAGGACGGGCATCATTCGTGCCTGAGCTAAATCAGTGCAAGGAGCTGACAGGCAAGGGGTGGGGAGCATCCTCATTCCCGGGCCCCAAGGAAACAGGTGTGTGGGTCCGGCCGAAGGAGGCAGGGAATCCCCAGGAGAGGAGTGCGCCCTCAGGCTCTGTGCTCAGTGTTGCGCTGAGCTTTATTACTTTCTTGTCAAGGCACCCAGACCTGTACCTGCCATCAAGGTTGGGACGTGGGCGCGGCGTGGGGAGAAGCCAAAGGCTCGTAGTGAGGGGAAGAAAACAGCAAAGCCGGGACAGGACTCCTCTTCGGCATCAGGGAGCCGGCGATCACAACCTGAGTCGGCTTCAGTCCAGGAACCATGCCTGCCGCTTCCTGACGCACTCGGAGCTGCAGCAATTAATTCAGGAAATTGTCATCCCCGACTCTCCAGCAAACTCCGGTGTTTGAGGGTGTCTCTGATGACCGTTTGTTATTGTCGCTCATTGTTCTTTAGCATGATTGCATACGATTATTTTGATCACTTCAATTCTAGCTTTGGAGGGGAAAACGCAGCTGGAAGTTCCAGCGGGCTGGCCTTGCTTCTTCCCTTCTCAGGACACTCTAAGGGGCTCTTCCCTGGGCATGCTGGCATTGCTGACCCAGGATGGAGGAGTGCAGGTAGGGACCCTGGGTCCCTCGAGAGCTGCCGAGGGCAGGATTTGGGCCCCATGTAGGTCAGCCTCTCTCCCAAAGCCCCTATAACCCACGGGGTTTTACTTCTGCTTTGGGATAACTCTTCACGGTGCCACCTACCCGCCCCCCTCCCCGGGCAAAGCACCATGCTGGGCTGGCCGCTGGGCTCTGCGAGTGTGCACAGTGCGTGCTGCATGCGGAGGGCTGAGCAGGGAGGCCTGTGTGTCCGTGTGTGCACGCCTGTGCTTGTGTCTGCATTCGGCCCACCTCCCGCCCAGCACAGCCGGGCCTGTGCCTCCCTCCACAGGTCTCTCCCACGGCCCTGCGCACTGTGCTCTCTGACACAGCTCAGTGACAGCTCCGCTGAGGATTCGCTGACCTTGGGCAAATCATTTACATTCTCGGCCGACTCATCTGCCAGAGGGGGAAACATGTGAGGCCTGTAAAAATCACGAAGCATGACACAAATGTAAGGATTATGTGTGCGGCTGAAAACAGGAGGAATGGCCACAGCTAGCGCTCGGGGTCAGGGTTCCTTCTGGGCTAAACGCACACACAAGTGGCTGCACCGTGTGCCGTGAAGATGTGGCCTGGCTTCGCTGCCCTGGGCTAATGACTCAGGCACACAGAGGACCGATCTGGACTCAGACGTCCCTTGAGGTCACAGCGGCACTGACCATGAAGCTCTGTGCACCCTCTCCCCTACGCCCTGCCTATA
>PITA01027242.1:0-14471 GCA_004023965.1 Spilogale gracilis | reverse complement strand
CACACAGACCTCACACGCCTGCACACGCAGACCTCAGACTTGTGCACACACATACACCTCCACATGTCATGCACACTCTTGCTCCATTCACAAGCCTCCCTCTCAGGCTTCTCTGTCCCTCATCTTCCAAGCCCTTTCCTGCCAGGGCCTGGTCCACTGGCTGCTGTCCAGGAACCTCTGTGCATCCTCTGCTGGGCCATGTGTCCCTCCACAGAGGGGTGGCCAGGGTCACTGCCACAGTCCCTGGGGAGGTGCGCTCTCCCCCGCCTCCATCAAGGCCTTGCCTGGTGTGACCGGGATGTGGCCACCATTGGTGTTTGATTAGACCCACATAAGGGGCCAGTCCACCTATCTCTCCTTCTCCTCCAGGTCTTCCGGGGTGATGCCCCCAGAGCCCCGCCCAGGATGGCTGTGGGGTCAAACACAGCAGTGGGTGACAGGGAGGCCAGGCCACCTGCTCTGAAGCTACGCTAGCTCCTGCTTCCCAGCCCCATCCATGCTGACACCCCCCCTCCGCTTCATGATGGATTCCTGCTGACCACTCGAATCTGTGGCTTGGTGGGTCTGATGGATAGAACCCGGGTCGTGGTGGCCAGTTCCAGAGCTCCAGATACCCACTGCTTGGCGCCCCATGGCCAAACGTTCCACCCCCACAGGGCTAGGGGCGGGCCGGGAGCCGCTCTGGAAATGCATTCAAGTCTCAGCTGCAGGTGGCCATGCCTCGCTCTAGAATCCGACTGTCCGCTTGTCTGATCTCAGCTGCTGATTTCAACCTGCGACGTCTAATTTGTCATCAATCCCACCCCATGTATGTTTCATATGTGTTTGTTTTTTTGAAATTCCCACTTAATGTCTTTCATTTCTGTCTTGATCGTGTTCAGGTTTTCTTTACATCCTTGGACATATCTGTGATCTTTATAATAGCTGTTTTTATATCCTCACTGGCTATTTCTAATCAGTCTTGTCATGTTGGGGTCTGTGTCTACTGCTTGATTTTTCTCCTGATTGTGATCATATTTTCTTGATATTTCACATGCTTGGTAATTTTGATCGGTCATCAAATACTGTGACGTTTTTAGTGCTGGGTTCTGTTGTATTCCTTTAAAGAGTGTCAGGCCTTGCCCTGGAGGGCAGCTGTTTGCCTGACAGGTCGGCCCTTCTGAACGTTACTTCTGAGCTTTTTTGTGCAGACCTCACACTCAGATGGTGTGTGGGCGGGTTAAGCCCAGTAGTGAGTGGCCTTTCTGAGGACTTTGCCCCACCCCTGTGTACCCCAGGCTCCCTCCATTGTCTGTGATGGGAGCATGATTCTACCCTTCCCTATATGAGCCCTGGGAACTCTGACCTACCACTTTCTGGTGGTTCCTTCCTGCCCTTGGGGTCCCACCTCCACGTGTGTACTTCATTGCTGCCCACTCTCTGGAGATGGGGCCCCTCCAGAGTGCCTCTCTACACATCCTCCTCTCTGGGGCTCTGCCCACCCATTCTAGCTTCCTGGAGCCCTTTCATACAGAAGTGTGACTCTGGGCAAGACCCTCCTGGTGCCATGTCCTGGGAACTGCCTCCAGCTTGTAATTTTGTAAAATTACCGGGCTCCCCTCTGGTTTTCCTCTCTGCATGATCAGGCACCTGCTACCTACTGTGCAATATTTGAGAACAGAATTTCATGTATTTTGTTGGGTTTTCCATTTGTTTTTGCAAGGAGGTCGTTTGTTAAGTCAGTTAATGTTGCATGGGTATGAAGCCTACTGGGTATGCATTTTTGTTATTTAGTTTACCTTTAAAAACAGTGTTCCTTCCAGCCTGCCTTACTGGTCCATACTCTCATCTTGAGAAACACCGAGTGCAATCGAAGGGGGCTGCTTCTCCTGCAGGAAACCAGCTCTGCGCTGAAGTCTCAGCCCCGACCTCATTGCACCTGCAGTGCATCGGTCTGCTTGCTTGGTCCGAGGGCAATGCTCATGGGGGCGGGCCACCCATCCTCAGACTACGTCAGCTGACGAGGTACCTGGCTGGCGTGCACGTGTGGGGTCTGTGAGAAACGGGGGCGCTCGTCCTGAGGACACGGCCTGCTGGGGGCTGAGGACACGGCCTGCTGGGGGCTGCGGACACGGCCTGCTGGGGGGCTGCGGACACGGCCTGCTGGGGGCTGCGGACACGGCCTGCTGGGGGCTGCGGACACAGCCTGCTGGGGGGCTGCGGACACGGCCTGCTGGGGCTGCGGACACGGCCTGCTGGGGGCTGCATCCCGCCCGAGAACACGAGGACCTGGTGGAAGAGGTGGGCGGCTGGGCTGGTAAGGAAGACGTTAGACTGAGGTGAGTGGGTGGCGCTGTGACCCTCACCGGGTGCTGTGGCTGGGTGACGGGGGAAGACTAGGGGTCTGACGTCGCCTGTGGCCGCCTGCCTGGGGCACAGCGCAGCGTGTGCGGGTTCGGGGCCCTGAGGCCTGCGCGGGGAGCTGCTAACCCCCCCGTGCTTCCGGGCGCCCACTGCTTCAGGCTGCGAGCTCAGGGTGGGGCTCTGGGGGCTCCGGGGGCTCAGCCGCTGGGCGCTGGTCAGCAGCACCGTGAGTGGCGCATCTTCACGCTGTGTCCCTCATGTGCTGCAGGAGAAGCAAGAGGCAGTGGGGCAGCAGAGGCCGGGCTGTGCCCACACCTCGGCGGGGTCGGGGTCAGCGCCCCTGCGCTCAGGTGGGAAGCACGTTGGCGTCATCACCAGCGGCATGAGGGGCTCCTCCTCACCAGGGCTGCACAGGAACCCGAGCCCCGTTCCTTAGGGAGGAGGAGAGCCCGAGTCCCACAGAGAGAGAACGGTCTGCTCAAGGCTCACAGCCTTCGGGGGAACGGTAAGCCCGTGGTCCCACTGTGCACTAGGGCTCCCTGGTGAAGGCAAGGCAAGAAGGTGGAGTGGTCACCAAGGCTGGGCTGGCCGGCGGCCACGGGCTCTTACCCACACATGAAAATGGAGAGGAAAACTCCCGCCAGCCACCCCCACCTGCCATCCATTGTCTCCCCTGTGACGCTCCCCGAGACCGCCCCGTGCCCAGCACTGCTCCAGGACCAGGCGTAGGTCCAACCAGAAGCGAGGGAGACAGACACGTTTACCTTGTTCTGGGATAGACACAAGGGAGACGACAGCCAGCCATCACCACCGCCACGACTGAACGGGTCCCCCTGAGAGTCGTAGCGTGGAGCCCCGCGGCCGGGTGGGCGCACTCTGGGGTGGGGTCTTTCGGAAGCGACCATGTTTGGGTGAGGTCCAAAGGGTGGGCCCTCTCCAGGGGATTGGCGCCCTGATCAGGAGACACAGGAGAAAGAGGGTCTCTGTGTGCCCTGCGAGGACACAGGGAGAGGGTGGTGTCTGCGAGCCTGGAGGGGACCCTCACCAGGGACGGGCTCTGGGGGCACCTGTTCCTGGCTTCCAGCCTGAACAACTACGAGGAAATCAACAACCGTGGTTTAAAGCCACCCGGTCTCTGGTATGTATGTATGTATGTATGTATGTATGTATGTATGTATTTAAAAGATTTTATTTATTTATTTGACAGAGGGAGATCACAAGTAGGCAGAGAGGCAGGCAGAGAGAGAGGAGAAAGCAGGCTCCCTGCTGAGCAGAGAGCTCGATGTGGGCCTCGATCCCAGGACCCTGAGATCATGACCTGAGCTGAGGACAGAGGCTTTAACCCACTGAGCCACCCAGGCACCCCGGTGTCTGGTATTTAGCCGTGGAACCCCAGGCCCATGAAAGACATCTGCCACCAGCAAATGGGACAAAATGTGAAGGAGTTCCATTTTCTAGAGAAAATCATGGTTGGCCAGCCTGTGTTGACAGGGATGAATATGCATCGAGGTTTCAAATCCAATTTCAAAAAGCATCAAAGAGACAAAGCTGCGGCCTTTATCTAGTTAGCAAGCGGTTGTAAGAGTAATTTGCTTCCATCCAAGCACCACATGCTGGGGCCCCAGTGTTTGCGGCCTGTGCCGTCATGAAGGCCCCTGGGCTTCCGTTCAGGTCCCGTCTTTAGAAGCAGCACACGCTTCCCTGCTCCAGGACTTTACTGGGGACCTATTCCTGTGGGAGAACAAATGGGGCAGATTCTGACGCCTCTTTGATTAAGGAGATTCTGAAGGTCAGAACGACCATCCACCTGAGTTCCTTGACCTGGTGAGATGATCTCCAGCAAAGAAGGTCCAATCTACTCAGCGTTTCTGGATTCTAGGGGTGGAAGGGACCACGGAGCTCACTGGGTCCCATGGGTCATCGTAGTCAAGAGGAAGACTAGGTTCGGTAAGAGAGGGACTTGGGAGGGTCTCTGGTGTGTCACTGCTCCCGCCTGGGGCTGCATGGGGAGGGACAGGATGCTCAGTGGGGAGCATCACGTGTTGGGTGTCTCTGTTGGGAGGACAAAGCCCCACTCCCTGCAGGGGTAGCAGGCCTCAGGTCCACACAGCCTGTTCACTGCTGCCTTTCGCTGATGCCCCTGTAGACCATGCCCAGTGTCCGGCCTTGGTGACCTTGGCTCCCCAAGCCTACCACCGATGTCCCGTCATCCCTGACTCCAGCCTCCCGAGTGCGCCTCCGATGTCCCGTCTCCCTGACTCTGGCCTCCCGAGTGCGCCTCCGATGTCCCGTCATCCCTGACTCCAGCCTCCCGAGTGCGCCTCCGATGTCCCGTCTCCCTGACTCTGGCCTCCCGAGTGCGCCTCCGATGTCCCGTCATCCCTGACTCCAGCCTCCCGAGTGCGCCTCCGATGTCCCGTCTCCCTGACTCTGGCCCCCGAGTCCACATTCCATGTCCCAGGAAGCCATGCGGAGGGGTGTCGCTGCTAATGCTCAGGCCCCGGGCTTAAGGGCAAAGCTGCACCCGGCAGTGTGGATGGGGTAGGGACCGGAGTCGGCTACAAGGCCCAGGGGACCTGCTGTCCTCTCTTTATTCGAATCCATTCTGAGAAGTCATCTACAATGTTGAGTTTTCTGCTTTTCCAGCTCAAAATAATGATCTTTCGGTAACACTTTCCTTCTTGTCAGCTTTGTGCTCATGATGGTGATTTGGAAACCTGAGCATGTTTTCACGTGAACATAAGTTTTCATTTCTCCGGGATGAATGTCCAAGATCGCCACTGAAGTCTAGCCGAAGAAGAAAACAGTGTGCCTCCCCTCTGCGAGGCTGTTCCATTCCCTGCCTGCCCACCAGGTAGGGGGGCTCCGGTCTCTGCCCCGCGGCTGGCATGCGGTGTCTCTGGGTGTCTTTCTCATGTGTGGGCCACTGACAGCTCGCTGAGCTCACGATGCGCGTTTCCCAGTGGCTCCTGACAGGGACGTCTTTCATCTGCTTACTGGCTACCCTGGGCTGTGCCCTCCGTCAGTAAGTAACTCCTCTACTATCCAGCCTCTACTTGGATTATTTGTTTTTTCCTCGTTGAGTTTTGAAAGCTCTTCATGCATTTTCAGTACTCATTATCTGTTGGATGTGGCATTTGTAAATATTTTCTCTAGGTCTCAGGCTTGTTTTTTCTTTTTTCTTTTTTTTTTTTTTTATCCTCTTGATTCTTCCAAGAGAAAAAAATTTTAATTTTGATGCAGTCAGATTTATCCATTTTTTCTTTCATGGTCTGTGCCTTTGACGTCGAGTCTAAGAACTCTTCTGCTAGACCTAGTTCCTGAACATTTTCCCCAACATTTACTCTAAGAGTTTAAAAGTTTCACGGCTTTATACTTTACATTTAACTCCATGATCCATTTTAGTTAAATTTTGCATAAGGTGTACAGATTAAGTGAAAGCCCTTTGTTTGGGACGAGGGCAGTCCGATCACTCCAGCATCAGTTATGGGAGGGCCGTCTTTCCTCCTTTTGCACTTTTGCCAGAAATCAGTTGACCAGTTTTTTTTTTTAATATTTTATTTATTTATTTGACACCGAAAGAGAGATCACAAGTAGGCAGAGAGGCAGGCAGAGGGAGAGGAGGAAGCAGACTCCATGCGGAGCAGAGAGTCCGACGGGGGCCTCAATCCCAGGACCCTGAGATCATGGGCTGAGCCAAAGGCAGAGGCTCTAACCCGCTGAGCCCCCAGGCGCCCTCTAGTGGACAGTTTTGAGGGCACAGCCCGGGTTCCCGATTGCATCCCGTTGGTGGACACACTGTTGCCGCACCAACGCCTTGCTCTCAGCTGGCTTGATATGGATTGCCTAGACCCCCGCCCTTCATTCTGTTTTCTGTTTCAAAATTGTTTGAGCTATTTTTGTTCATTTGACTTTCATAAATTTTTAAATTGACGTTTTGATCTCTACACAAAAATCTTGCTGCAACTTTGATGGGAATTGGGTCGAATTTGCGTATCAGCTTGGGAAGACGACTCACTGTGCTGAGTGCTTTCAGTCACGAGCATGGTCTTTCCCTCCGCCTGTCCGTAACCGCTTTCTTCCTTAGAGTATGTACACGGTCTGATGGATTTATGCCTCAAGATGTCATTTGTTTGAGTGGCTCTCAATGGTGTCATGTGTGTGAGTGTTTTAGAGAGAGAGCACAGCTTCCTGGGGGCAGAGGGAGAGAGAGTCTCAAACAGACTCCCCACTGAGCACAGAGCCCACTTTGGGGCTTGAACTCATGACCCTGAGATCATGACTTGAGCTGAAACCCAGAGTCAGATGCTCAACCCACTGAGCCACAAGGTACCCCTGGTATTATGTTTTTAATTTCAGTGTCTGTGTGTTCATTGCTTGGGTATAGAAATACAGTTTCCCTCTGTATGTTTATGTTGAACCCTGAGGACTTGCTGAACTCATTTATCAGTTCTAAGAAATTTTTGGTAGATTCCTGGGATTCTTAATAGAAAACCATGCTATCTGCAAATAGAGTATTTCTTTCTTTTCTATACTAAAAAATCGTCCTCCCCACTGACTTTTTGCCTTACTGCTCTGCCTAGAACATCTAGCACCATTTTTTAAAAATTGCATTATTTTATTTTTTCAATGTTCTAAGATTCATTGTTTATGCCCCACACCCAGTGCTCCATGCAATACGTGCCCTCAGTACCCACCACCAGGTTCACCCATCTCCCACCTTCCTCCCTTCCAAGACCCTCAGTTTCCTTCTCAGAGTCCAAAGTCTCTCATGTTTCTCCCTCCCTGATTTACCCCAATTCACATTTCCCTTCCTTCTCCTATTGTCCTCCATGCTACTCTTTATGCTCCACAAGGAAGTGAAACCACGTGATACTAGACTTTCTCTGCTTGGCTTATTTCACTCAGCATAATCTCCTCCAATCTGGTCCATGTTGTGACAAAATTTGGATATTCATCCTTTCTGATGGAGGCGTAGTATTCCATTGTATATATGGACCACATCTTCTTTATCCATTCATCTGTTGATGGGCACCTTGGCTCTTTCCACAGTTTGGCGATTGTGGTCATTGCTGCGATGAACATTGGGGTACATATGGCCCTTCTTTTCACTACATCTGTATCTTTGGGGTAAATACCCAGTGATGCAATTGCAGGGTCATAGGGTAGCTCTATTTTTAATTTTTAAGGAATCTCCAGACTGTTTTCCAAAGTGGTTGCACCAACTTGCATTCCCACCAACAGTGTAAGAGAGTTCCCCTTTCTTCTCAGGCTCTCCAACACTTGTTGTTTCCTGACTTGTTAATTTTGACCATTCTGACTGGTGTAAGTGTGGTTTTGATTTTAATTTCCCTGATGGCTAGTGATGGTGAATATTTTTTTATGTTTCTGTTAGCCATTTGTAGATCTTCTATGGAGAAGTGTCTCTTCATGTCTCTTGCCCATTTTTTGATGTGATCATCTTTTTTGGGGGGTGCTGAGTTTGAGGAGTTCTTTATAGATCTTGGATACCAGCCCTTTGTCTGTAGTGTCATCTGTGAATATCCTCTCCCGTTCCGTGGGTCGCCCTTTTGCTTTATTGACTGTTTCCTTTGCTGTCTAGCACCATTTTGAATAAAAATGGAGAGAGAGAGGATGCACTGCTTTTCCCTTATTCCTATCAGGATCTTTCATCATTGACTATGGCATTCGATTTATTTTTATTTATGTCATTTGAACTGATTTCCAGCTTCTCCCAGTTTGTAGAGCTTTTATCATGGGTTGATGTTGGATTTGTCAAACGCCTCTTCTACATCTGGTGATATGTCATTGATTTTTCTCCTCTGAGTTATGGATGTGGGCCTCACACTGCCTGATTTCTTTTTAAAGATAATAGTGAGTTACTATTATTTTTTATTTTTACTTTCTTATAATTTTAAAATTATGTATGTTTGTCACCATACAGTACATCATTAGTTTTTGACACAGTGTTCCATGATTCATTGTTTGTGTATAATACCCAGTGCTCCATGTAATCCATACCCTCCTTAATACCCATCACTGGGCTCACCCATCCCCTTACCCTCTCTCTTCTAAAACCCTCAGTTTTATTCCTGGACTCCACAGTCTGTCATGGTTAGTCTCCTCCTCTGATTCCCTCCCTTAATATTTCCCTTCCTTCTCCTAATGTACTCCATGCTATTCTTTGTGTTCCACAAATAAATGAAACCATATGATAATTGAATTTCTCTGCTTGGTTTATTTCACTCAGCATAATCTCCTCCAGTTTTCCATCCATACTGATGCAAAAGTTGGGTGGTCATCCTTTCTGATGACTGAGTAATATTCCATTGTATATATGGACTGCATCATCTTTATCCATTTATCTGCTGAAGGACATCTTGGCTCCTTCCACAGTTTGGCTACTGTGACCATTGCTGCTATGAATATTGGGGTGCAAATGGCCCTTCTTTTCACTACATCTGTATCTTTGGAATAAATACCCAGCAAACTCAACAACCAGAAAAGAAATACTCAAGTCAAGATATGGGCAGAAGACATGAGGAGACAGTTTTCCAAAGAAGACATACGAATAAATGGCCAACAGACACATGAAAAATGTCCAGCATCATTAGCCATCAGGGAAATTCAAATAAAAACCACACTGAGATACCACCTTATACCAGTCAGAATGGCCAAAATTAACAAGTCAGGAAATAACAAATGTTGGAGAGAATGTGGAGAAAGGGGAACCCTCTTCTACTGTTGGTGGGAATGCCAGTTGGTGTAGCCACTTTGGAAAACAGTGTGGAGGTTTCTCAAAAAATTAAGATAGAGCTACCCTATGACCCTGCAATTGCATTGCCTGATTTTAGGTGTAGACTCAGCCTTCCATGCTGGGATAGACCTCAATGAGTCATGATGTGTGATTCTTTTTACACACTGTTGATCTGTTGCAAAAATATTTTGCTAAATTGTACATGTAAGTTGATGAGATATGGGTTCGTATTTTATATTATATGTGATTTTGATGTTATCTTTACCTGGTTTTTCTATCAGGGTGATGGTGTCATAGGATGATGTTCTATCCTCTGCTCTTTTCTGGAAGAGATTATGTGGAATTTGTATTAATTCTTCTTCAAACACTTGTTAGAATTCTCCAGTGAAAGCATCTGAGGCTGGAAGATTTTGTTTGATTTTCTGAAGTGTAAAGTTACAATTTTATGTCCTTACAAGTCATAGGGCTGTTAAAACTATCAGTTTTATGACTGGATGAATTGTGATAGTTTGTGTTTTGAGGGGAATTGGTCCATTTCATGGGATCTGTCAGATTTTCCTCATTGTCTGCTAGGTCTGCAAAGTATCTTCAGCCTCGTTCTGATGCTGGTCATTGCTGTTGGGTGAGAAAGTAGATAGCATATCATTGGGTCCTGTTTTTTAATCTACTATGCCAATCTCTGTCCTTTTAATTGATGTATTTAGACCATTTCCAGTTAATGTAACTACAGGTATCTTATTACTTGGTTTCTGTTTGTTATTCAGTTTTTCTAGTCTCTTTTCCCTCTCTTCTCCTGGGTTACTTGACATTTTTCTTTTTTTAAATTCCATTTTGGTTGATTCACAGTGCTCTTGAGTGTATGGTTTGCCCAGGTGGCGAAGGCCCCCTTGCAGGCCTCCCGGAAGGGTGGGTACATGGTATAGCCTTACAGGGGGCAGTCCGGGCTCTGCACGGGACTTCTGCTGGCGTGAGTGGATGCAAGGTCACAGCTTTTCTCTGACATCTGATCGGAGCAGAGGGGTCATTCCCTCTCTTGCTGGGCTGATGCTTGTCAGGAGATACCAGGCTTTCCTGGGGCTTTTGGACCGTGTGTGTCCACTGGTGTTTCTGGCTTGGTGGCCCCCTCTTCCCCAAGCCTGTGACATGTGAGGCAGTAAGAAAGCCAAAGGGACTTGCTGCTGTGTCCCCCTGAGTCCTGCGGCCTCCAGCTGGTCCACCTTCTTCTCTCCACCTTTCAGAGTCCCCTTAGACTGATTTTTCACACAGTGTGCAGGGTTTTGAGTTGTGCTTAGTCTACTCCACATTCCCGGAAGTCCTGGTTTGTGGTGTTTTAATTCACTAAAATTGGATACTTTATTATCCAGCAACAGAAAACTGATATCATACATATTTTTCTGAGACATTTTATTGAGTTATTCTGATTTTCTTTGGAACTGGAACAGTTCCAATTTGTGGAACACAAAGAAAGTAGCACAAATGACAACATTATGTCTTTTGGTGTTTTCTATAAAAGATTACATTATCGACATTAAAGGAACAATAACATGCTTATGTTTAGTGGTCAGTGGAACTCTTAAGAGAGAAATCACTCCTCTGGGCACGGAGCTAACCGTAGCGGATGAGTGCCACAGCTGTTAAGCATGTTCATTGCAAAGCCATCCATTAAGATGACCTGTAAAGCCACACATCTTGTTACAACCAGTGAGGCTTGAATGGAGGGGTCCTGGGGCTCAGGTCACTGCTGGCTGGAAAGCAGAGTCAGCTACAGTTTGCAACAGATCCAGAGGAGGTGAAATGTCCTCATCTCCAGTGGTCTCCCTGTGGCTGAGACCTCAGAGCTTCGCCCCCAGCCCCCATGGATCGCCGCAGGTGGGCAAACAGCAGTGCTGCCCATCTCTGAAGAAGCTTCCCTTCGTGCTTTCTTACATCAGAAGGGGTTTGGTGAAGGAAACGGCCCCTGGAGAAACAGCACCATGGAGCTGTGTAGTTTAATTATAGGCCTTCCCCGCCCTGCCATTGTATCAGGTCATTGTCATCTTCTGACTCGCAAAAACAAGTTCTCTAACAGAAACTTAAACATACCGGCCACTGCACCGGGAAACCCTAGAACAGCAGCCATGAAGCCTCTTCTAAGTCGGGAGAACGTCAGCGGCCACCGGCTCGGGGTACAGCCCACAGCTTTGGTGGGAAGATGGTTCAGCCCAGCCCCTCTTTGAACTCAGCATCAAAGGATTCACTGATTGGGGTGATGAATTTAAGTGGGATTCAGAAGGGCCTTGAGGCCCATTTTTCTTCTGAAAGTCCTTCATTCCCTTGGTTTTGTGTGACTGGAAAACCACTTCCCTTCGTTCTGGCTCACCGAGTATGCATCCTGCTTTCTCTTGGTCCGAAGCACACCCAGACAGATGCCTTTCTTCCCCCACTCTTCCTTCCTTTGTCTGCTCTGGCTAATCCACCTAAACATGCCCTCGGCTTTGCTTGCCTCCCGCTCCTCGTACTGTCTCGAGGCATTGCCTCTTTCTCTGCCCCAGGGTCTTTGCATATGCCATTCCTTTTACCCAGAAAGCCTTTGGTCCTCTTCCATGTGGTAGACTCCTTAACCCTGGAATGCAGCTCAGGCATCTCTGCAAACACTGGGACCCTTCCCTACGGACTGGGGCCCCTCTCTCCTGTGTCCCACTTCCTGGTCCTGCCTTTGGACGCCGGGATTGCTCTGCTCCTCCTGCCAGGGCCCCGCCCCCTTCGCAGTGCGGCCCTGGTCAACAGCTGGTGGGCCCACGGAAAGACCTGGGCGGGTCTGTGCGCCGTGTCCGTGCTGCCGCTCACGAGTCATCCCCTGGCCACAGGGTGGTTCACGTGTCCTGACAACAAAAAACACAGTATCTTTTCACAAAAATAAGTAAGGGCAAAACATAATCTGAGTTTCAGGGACCCTTTAAAGAAAATTATATATTAAAAAAAGGAAAGTAACTTTTAGAAAGACACAGCAACCGTTGGGGAAAAGCAGTGTTCTTAAGAGACTGAAAAGTAATTGAGCAGCAAATTATACCTTCCAGATGGCGCCCACACTTAGTGCCTTCGGAACCCCAGACGCAGTCTCACGGAGAAGGAGGTGTTGGTAGGAGAAAACTACAAAAGGTACAGAAACACAATTATCCCCGTAAATGTGGACAGGAGGGATGGTGGGAGCGTGCGGCTTTCTCTGTTCTGAGACGTTCAAGAGACAGATGAGAAGCCACACGGATGAGAAGCCGCGCGTCTGTGGACCGCTCCCACCGTCTGCCTGAGACCTGCATATTCATGGGCCAATCTGTCCAAATCAGGCCGTGGTCTGCAGGTGCATGGGTAACTCCAGAGGCAGTGGTCCCAGCTGCGCTAGAGACGAAGGTCTGGGTGCAGCCGGAGCTACCTTCTCCGGGACACAGAAGACACTGTGGGCTCCCCTGCCCCTCCTCTGGGCCCTCCCCTCCTTCTCCCTCACCCCTCCATGCCCTGCACCCCAGGCTTCTGCTCTCTGTCCAGTGGAAACCCTTGGGCTCCAGGGCAGTTGTGGCTGGAGGTCCCGGCAGGGCTGCTGTGCCTGCTGGAGTGACAGACACACCTGCTTCTCACCCCGTGGGGGGGGGTCCCGCTGCAGGACTGGGGTGTCCCTGCCTTACTGCGGGGGGCCGCTGCCCAGCCGGGCCATCTCCGGCTTTGCCTTCAGCTGGAGGAGGCCCCCTGGCATCGTGGAGAGTGCCAAGGGGTGCCCTCTCCTGCCCACCCTGGACGAGTTTCCCTGAGATGTCTTCTGCCTGGAGCCACAAGTCCCCCTTCATGCCCCTCCGGGCCCATCGGAGACGGTCCCAGGACCCTACTTTCCCCAGGGTGCTGTGCCTTCCCTCACCCACCGTGCTGCTCACACTGACGTTGGTTTTATTCAGGGGGCCTCCCAGCCCCATAACAGAGCCTGGGACGTAGTAGGTTCTCAATAAATATGGGCTGAAGGAATGATAGTCAATGCCTTACAGTTGATAAATACTGAAGATTTGGCTTTGTTTCTCCATAAAATTACTGTCTGTGCACAATGCCTTGCCATCATCCCTAAAGCATTGTTCCTTTAGTGGTATTAACTAGTCACCAAGCTGCCGAAATCCGGTGAAGGAGACAGAACGCAGGTCCCCCAGGCCCAGGGGTCGGGCCCCACTGCTGGGCTCGACCCTTGGTCGCTGGGGTTGGGCAGCCGCTGATAAGGCTTTGCTCGGATAAAGTAGCCAGCAGAGAGCAGCTCCGATTCAGTGGAGGTCAGCCGGCCAGGCTGCCGTGATCGGAAGGCACACTCCGCTGGGCTCCGAGCAGCCGCGGAAGCCAAGGGGCTTTGCAGCAGGACATCGGCACCAGCCAGGCCCGCGTGCGGCCTCTGACGGCGCCCCTCCGGGGGCTTGCCGGCCTTGGGGGCTGCAGAAGCAGCACTGAGAACGTGCAACAGGCACGAGGCCTCGCGGGCGAGCGGTGCGTCCCCGACGCTACATGCAGAGGTCAGTCGTGCTTGACCTTGCTACCGCTGTACCGGGGCTTTGCGTTCCCCGGCGCCCTGAAACTCCCAGCTCTCAGAGAAGCGTGCGCCGGGGGCTCTTGGTTTCCTAGCAGGGACATGGGCTCTGCTTGCTGCCCTTGCCGCCCAGGACCTGGGTGTCCGCGGCTGTCCGACGCTCTGCCTTCCAGCGTAGTGGCTCCCCGGTGGCCGTGGCTCCCGCGTGGCACCTCTGCGTGGCATTGGGGTGGATGCCAGGGGGTGAGGGAGGGGCCTGGCCCCGTAGCAGGGGGCTGGGGGGGCACATGGCCAGTCCTCTCCCGTCCCTCCTGTCACTGCCTCAGCAGGAGGAGAGGACCTGCGGCTTCTGGGAAGAGAAGTCCTCGTGAGGAGCACAGCTCGCCGTGTTAGGGCCCCTTTACGGGCACCCGGAGCCGCCATTCCCAGTGGACGTGTGGAGGGAGCCGTGTCTTACTCTTATATAAGGAAACGTTAAAAAAGAAAATGCAGAACTTAAGGGATAAAAATGGACTTTTAAGAAAATGTGCTTAGGGGCGCCTGGGTAGCTCAGTGGTTAAGCATCTGCCTTCAGCTCAGGTCATGATCCTGGAGACCTGGGATCGAGTCCCACATCGGGCTCCCTGCTCGGCGGGAAGCCTGCTTCTCCCTCTCTCACTCCCCCTGCTTGTGTTCCCTCTCTCGCTGTGTTTCTCTCTGTCAAATAAATAAATAAAATCTTTAAAAAATGTGCTTAAACAAAAACAACAACAAAAAAAAGAAACCATATCTTCCAGCTAGAAGGAAAAAGAGCCACAAATAAACAGGGAAAAAAAGAAAAAAAAAAAAAAAAAAAAAAAA
>PITA01027241.1:0-21271 GCA_004023965.1 Spilogale gracilis | reverse complement strand
CTAGGGAGGGAAACGAAACAACAGAGATTTTGAACACAGAAACAAACTGAGGGACTTGGAGGGAGGGGGGTGGAGGGATGGGAGAGCCTGGTGGTGGGTACTGGGGACACCTAAAGCGTGGAGCACTGGGTGTGGGGAATGGGGAATGAATCTTGAAACACTGGAAAAAAAAAATTTAGTAACAATAAAAAAAAATAAAATAAAATAAAGATTATTCTTTCAACATAAATTTCCTACAAGTAGCATAAGTATATTGACCTATTTTGCCTAAAATATTCTACTACAAATACAAAAGTATTGTTTATTTAGCAGTCATAACACTGTAATTACTGAAGATACCCAACATAAATTGCCTCAAATTCTAAATAATTCTTCCTTGTTCCTGGAACCCAAGCATTGTATATTTCCAAATTCACTTTAAGTTCTGTAGCACCTAAAACTCTTCTCAAGGGTCTAGAGTTGTAAATTTGATTGATTTGTTTATGGGAAATATAAAAGCTTTGCATTCTTCAGGCTCTCTTAGAATTCTTCCTTATTTCTTCTCCTATCACCTTGCCTCACTTTCTATCTTCTCTCAAGGTGTCTTATCTTTTCATATTCATAGTCTGCATATGTTGTCCCCACAGACAGGAGAGAAGAAAGGAGGAGAAGGGGGAAAGGGCGGAGAGAGGGGAGAGAGAGAAAGCATGCTCCCCCCACCCCAAAGCTAGATTGATGCCCGATAGGAGATGGTAAATGACAGCTCAGGCGTGATGGGGCTTCTCCCCCACCCTTGATTTTTCTCCTCAGATGGTTTTCCTGTGGTTTTCTATATAAGAGGTGAGACTAGAGAAAGAGTTGAGTAAACATTCCCAAGAGGCCAGTATGCCAACTTTTGCCTCCGGGCAACTTTTTTTATTCTAGGAAAAATGAATCTTAAAAAAATCTAGCACATGGTTCAGCCTAAGCCATTATGAGTGGAGGTGGCAAAGACAGGCTTAGGTCTAAGTGAAAGCTGGTAATAAATTAAAGAAAATGTATAAATAAAAGAATACCATCACAAGTTGCAAAAGTAGAAAAATGACATAAATGTTCAAAAGTAGGCCAGAAGCAGTGACAAAATGTATTTTCATGAACACTCACTTGGTAAGGCACAGCTACTATTAGGGTCAGCCAAATTACATATTTAGGCCTCAGGCCTGTAAGTTTATGCTAATTTGAACAGCTGTTCAAAAGATGTTCAGTGCTATTTGTTTGACAGATGGAGAAAATGGTACTCACTAATGGCCTCAGTTGCTTTGACACAAACTGATTTCCCTATCGTTAAAACTTTCTTGCAATATCAATTGCAAATAGCTTTGACAATCTGAACCTATTCTTCAGTGCTGACATCCTAAAGAAGAACTTTTCAAAATCTGAGATCCTCCCTTGAAAGAAGATGATGGTTATTATAACCAACTTCCCTTTATTTCCTTCCAAAGAAGAACTGAGAAATGGGAGACTGTGGGTCACACATCTATCCTCATTGTTTAGAAAAGATTGTTAGTCACCTCTGTTTCTGACTGTCATTATTTGGAGCTGATCTCCCCTACCTTTGGAAATAAAGGGGATGATTACATTTTATTCACAAGAAAAGATTTATAAGACATGTGATGTTAGAAGAAACAGCTGCTTCTCTTTACTATGGCATTTTCTTTCTTTTCACTGCATAGGAATTCAGCTGGGAGATGCTACTAAATGTTGAATTGAATGAAACACAAAGTTAATGTTTATACTATTTAGAAATAATATTTTCCTAATTGTTTTTATAGGAGAGGAAAAACACCCTTAAAATAATGACTCATCAGGACAAGTAAGACAGAAGACACAATCAAAGCAAAGACCATTCAGTTGGAAAATGTAGATAAAATGTGTAAGACTTAATAACACAATTGAGAGAACTATGTTTGTGTAGTAGGCTTCAGGGAAGCTAACAAATGGATCTGGGGAGTAAATCTCTTTCACTTCCATTCAAAATTAGAGTTCAAGATATTTAGGAGCCTTAGTCTTCTTAGATCACCTGTTTTAATGATCAGTTTTATTTAGATTAATGGGATTCAGGGACAGAGATTTGTTTTTGCAACATTTTAGTGTATGGAGTTCAGGCACAGGGTATTTTCCTATTATTGCTGCATTAGAAAAAAGAAACTGATTTACCTCTCTCACTTTCTTTAGTTAAGAAATGTTTTATCTGTATCAAACCCAGTATCTTTCCATTTCATTGTCATTAATCCATTGGTATTTGGCCCATGAGGCCACATTCTTCTGTAATTCTTTGTTGATCATCCCGCATGGTCTCTACATATAAGACCCAGGTGTTAAAAAACATATATTGTGTATCTAAAAGGAACAGTGTTAATTCTTCCTGCATTTGTAATATTTTAATGACCCTCCAGACCCACATGTAATTAGCATCCTAAAGGAAAAGAAAACTAACAATTACGAAAAATACGCTCTCATAAGCCCATTAAATGACAAGCTCCTCCGTGGCAGGCAGTGTCGTACATATAGGCACACCCTGGTGCTTGCTTAGTTGGAGCCTCTATTGGTCAAAGTCTCCTGAGAAACAAAACCAATAGAATGTGTATTCTATATAATCTTATAAGGAGAGATTTATAAGGATTATGTGATTATGGAAACAGATAATTCCCAACATTTGCAGAGTGAGATGGCAAACTGGAGACCCAGGGCATCCAATGGCTCAGTACCAGTCTGATTCCAAAAGTCTGAGAACCAGGACAGCCAATAGGACAGGTCCTGCCCAAAGGCTGGCAGGTTCAAGATCCAAGAATGGCCAATGTTTTAGTTAAATTAGCCATCGAATGATTTAACATGTTGTCTCTGCCTAATAAATATGTGTAAATCAGTGTGTTTTTCCATTTATTCTTTAGAACAGTTCTGAAAAATATTCTCATCATTTTCAGGAAGAAATGTGTGCTCAAATACTTGGTGGTATTTTTCCAGACTAGGTGGATCAAGGCTTGAATCCCATGTCAATTTAGGAGAAGAATAGTTGACTTAAAACAACAGTGTCCTAATTCTCTCATCTTTTTAGAACAGATTCAAGAAAAAAAAAATTCTGAGAAACATGAGTAGGGCCACAGATTAGATAATGAGCCGCAAGGATTTAGACAATGTAGTAAACGTTACGATGAGAATTTATCTCAGTCTAATTACTAACCTCGGTTTTATTTTTTTCTATTAATCAGGATTCATCAAATGGAAGTTATGTCATACATTCCAAAAATCTCTTTAAAAATGTTTCTTTTTATGTTTATTAGAGTGTTAGGGCTGATGAGACATTAGATCCTAATTTCTTGGGGAAAAAAATTAAATGCTGAATAAATTCTATTTTTAAAAATATTCTTAAAAGTATATATAACTAGTAATAAATAAGTAATTTATCACACCAAAATATACATCATAGTAAAAACTGAGAGAACCTATAAAAGAGAATTACTTTTACCCTAAGGACATTTGTGCAAATCTGAGGAATATGATCATAACTGTCAAGGTTAATAAGGGGCAGCCAGGAGAAAAAAAGCCCAAGTCTAAAACAAGAATCTTTCTCTATAAAAATAAGATTCCAACGAGTTATTCTCTGTGTGAAACCAGAGAAAATGCCTTGGTACTTAGCAGAGGGCATTATCCTTGGGCAATTTTTATGCACAGGTCAGCATTCATGGAGATTTCCAGCCAATTCACTTTACCTGTGTGGTCTAAAACACTTCAAACCACATGGTAAGGAACAGTCTACACTGGTAAATGTTCCAAGCACTTAGCTAACACAAAAGTAAATCCTTTCTGGGAGAATTTACCTTAATCTGAGACTTTAAAAAATTCTCAGGAAACAGATAATTTTCCAAGGAAAATGAGCCATTGAGGTTAAAAAACAATCCCTGAGCCTACAAGGAAACAAAATACCATGTGTAAGAATCAGAATAAAAAATCCTGAAACAGATACACTGAGAATTTAGATACCAGAATTCACAGATCAAGACTACTGAGTATTCTTGTTTGATACGTTCCAAGCTTGAAAAGCTGCAGAAAACAGCATATTACAAATTGTTACCAAGCAGATTTCAAAAAGAACCAAAGAGAATTTCTAGGACTTAAAAATGTAATTATTTGAATAGGCTTCCAGCTATGATGAAATAGCAGGTGATAGAACAATGCTCTAATTAAGAGTGAATAGATGTATCCAGATAAAACATGAACATCTGTATAAAGGCACTAGGGAGCTGCTGATGTTGCCAGGATGAGAGAAGACAAGATTTCAGAGAGGAGAGAACTATAGAGAAAAGATCTGGCAGCTGTTTTTCTACTGGAGCCATTTGTTGGTGTGGATAGCAAGGATGAAGCAAAGAACTGGAGGAAGGGAGGGTGGGTGTTGGCAGAAAACTAGGCATTTTGGCAATCTCACTAGGTTGATGAGACAAAATATAATGCTTGAGGAGCCAAATGAGGAGAGACAGAACTGAACCTAATATAGTGTTTTCCTCAAGAAGCCGTATGGCATGGAGCACTGGGTGTGGTGCATAAACAGTGAATCTTGGAACAATGAAAAAATAAAATAAAATTTATAAAAGATTAAAATTTAAATTAAAAAAAGGAAGCCTGTAGAATCCTGATGCTCCACAAAATGGTAAACAAAGTTAATTTTGTTTGGGTTTCCCCCAAAGGCAGACCCTGACAGAAAGTTTTGAGTGTGAAAATAGTTTATTTAGGAAACACTAGCAAAGTAGAGGAAAAAATAAAAGGACAGAAATGGGCAATAAAGGATGATGCATTTTTTTCAAGCAGTTCTGAACTATGGATAACTGGAGCCTAACACAACCAGAAAATTTTGGGATATGGTATAAAACATGCACCTCAGGGCGCCTGGGTGGCTCAGTGGGTTAAAGCCTCTGCCTTCGCTTTAGGTCATGATCTCAGGGGTTCAAGGCCCGCGTCGGGCTCTCTGCTCGGCAGGCAGCCTGCTTTCTCCTCTCTCTCTGCCTGCCTCTCTGCCTTGTGATCTCTCTCTCTCTCTGTGTCAAATAAATAAATAAAATCTTTAAAAACAAAAACAAAAACAAAAACCATGCATCTCAGAGTTACCCCACCCAAGGGATGAGGGAATTGGAATGTTCATGTATCACCTCCTGCCAGTCATTAGCTAAGAAATTCTCCCAAAAGATATTAACTTCATGTCACACTGGCCTACTGTATGCATCAATGAAGCAGAAGCTGGTAACCAGAGAAAACCCTCAGGAGAAGACATGCAGGTACAGACATCTGGAGGTTGGATTAGTGTAGACTGAAATGGTCAGGGCTGGTAGAGCACCATAACTTCTGCTACAGACAATGTGTGCACTGCTTAGATCCACACATGTCCTATATAAGTTTCACTCATTCCTCTGGCCAAGTCTTTAAGACTGACTGATCACAATTTCTAAAAAGGAAACTTTGTATTAAGAGAATGGATGAGCAGTCCCTACTGCTGTGGTTGGTCTTTAGGCAGCAGTGATACTTACCACTTCTCTTATCTCCTGCCCATTAGAGATTTTCCACACCCTTGGCCAGCTTTCCTTCAAGATGTGGTATTTCCTTTAATCAACAGCCGTTATGTGCTGTAGTGTCCCAAGAAGTGGAGACCTCAGGGTTAGAAGTAGGAGTGACCCCTCTCACCATTACTTTCAGAAACCCTCTTGAACAAATTGTGCATCCTCTCCTATTATAGGTTCATTAGAGGTCATGGTTCCTGGATGACGTTCTACTAGACAACAGTAAAGATTTCATTAGACCTAACACCCTACCTGCCATCTGATCATCTGGAGTTTCTTAGCCCAGTAGATTAGCAGTAAAACATTGTAATTACTATATCAATAGGAGTAATTGACCTGATTATAAGGTAAGGTTGATGCCTCATAGTAACAGCAGAGAGGAATATGACTAGAACATAGGAGATTTACTTACCTACCTCTTGATAGTTCAATGCCCATTGATACCCATGACCAGGAAATTGAAGTAAACATAGTTTAAAAGCACACAGTAAGCATATCAAGACCTATCAAGAACAAGAAATCTATGGTACCCCATTGGACAAGTAATCTAAACCAGCACATGAGCTGGCCAAGGGTGGAAAATCTCTAACACGGCTGCACCACATGCCTAGAGTCTGTGTGGAAGCACAGGACCAGAGCTGTAGCCAGGTTATCTGTCCTCTGCACACACCTCTGTTCCCTGTTGAATGACTACTCAATGGTGCCCGCTGGGTCCCTTATCCCTGGAAGGGCAATAAACCCTCTTCCAATGTACTCCAGGAAGGGCAACATTTTCTCCCAGTGCAACGCAGGAGATGCCCACACCACTCTGCTCATCATCTGCTCCTAGCCTCCAGCCTCTGTCCTTCCTCTCTCCCCAGGAGCAGCACCACTACCTGCCCTAGCATGGACTTCTAAAGCCTCAGAATTTGAACTCCACTGTTTGCAAAAAATCTTGTTACAGTCAGTTCCTCTTGATTCGCCAGTCACTAGCCTCGGAGGAGTGTTTTTCTGACGGATCCAATGCGCTTCTCTTTCTTCCCTTTTTTCCCTCTCTCCATGAAAAGGGCTTGTGCTGCTAAATCCATAAACAAGGTTTCTCCATAAAAGTCAAGTGATTTATGAGGATAGGATATATAAAGGGAGAAAATTATATCAATAATGACTGAAAAATCCCCCAAGCTGGTGAAAAACAGCAGCCTAAAAATTCAAGAAGTTCAGTGAAGCCCAAGCAGATAAACATAAAGAGAACACACCTAGGCAATTATCAGATTGCTAAATATGAAAGATAAAGTCTTAAACTAGAACAGAGCAGAGAAGCAGACAAAAATTACATACAGTGAATAACAATAATCATGATGTCTGACTTCTCATCAGAGAAACAACAGTGGCCAAAAAACAGTGAAAATATATGTTAAAAGCAGTGTGCAGAATATTGTGATATTCTTCATCATCCCCTTCAAGGAGATATGAAATTTATTTATATTCCCACTGAAGCTATGCTGGCTCTGTCCCTGCTCAGCCAATGGAATATGGCTGAAGTGACACTGTGCCAGTTCTAAGTCTAACCCTTAAGGGACTGGCAGTTTGTGTTTGCTCTTTACTGGAATATTTGCTCCCCCTCTGATCTCAGCTGCCATACAGCGAGAAGTCCAAGCCAATAGGGAGGTCATGGGTAAGAATTCTAGCGAACAGCCTAGCTGAGCTACCAGCCAAGAACATCAATCTCAAGCCAAGCAAGTGAGATATCTTGGACTTCTTAACTCATCTGAGCACCCAAATTGGTGCCTCTCTGGCTGACTTTACATGGGGGACCATGTAGATGATCCCATGGAATCATGAGATGTAATAAAGTGCTTTTTCAAAAATGTCCTAAGTACTGTGGTTGTTACACAGCATCAAATAAGAAAAAAATCTGGTCCAACAGGAGAAGAGGAAAGGACAATTTAAACGGAAAGAGCATTTTGACCATAAGATCTACAAGCATCTTGAGGATTAGGTAAAGAGGATTTTTTCTTCTGCAGAAAGGAATAAACAAGGCTAGAAAAAATATGGTAGTGGAAGTGGGATGGACGAGTGGCATGATCAGACTGTGGATCAGAAAATGTTGTACCCTGAAGCCAGCCTACTTTCTGGCACTCTTAAGAAGAGACTACACTGAGCACCTGGGTGGCTTAGTCAGGTAAATGGCCAACTCTTGATTTCAGCTCAGATCATGATCTCAGGGTCCTGGGATCAAGCCCAAGTCAGGCTCTGTGGGAAACTCTGCTTCATGACTCTTTCTGTCCCTCTTTCTCTATAATAAATAAATAAACAAATAAATAAATAAGAACAGATTGTACATGGGCACAGGTGGTATCATTCAAGGGACTGGGGTGGGGGGAGGGAAGAGAATCTTACACAAGTTTGGTTAACAAGCATTTTGTTATGACTGATCAGCAGACACAAGCATTTCAGTTAACAACCGGTGAAGCAGAGAATGGGAATTTGGAGTATCTATGTCTGGCTCTGTCATAGATAAAAAGGAGGGCATCCATGAGTCTTGTCTAGGTCATATGAGAAAGAGTGGTTCTTTGCAGTAAGCTGTTTTCTGGAACACAAAAGGGTGGGAGAGTCCTTGAGCCACTATTTCCCAGGAGCACAGGACTATGTAAAATTCATCCTTGTCAGTGGAAATATATAATGAAAACAACTCCCAACTCTGAATTCTATTTCCAGTAAAAATACCCTTCAAAACTGAGGGTGAAATACAGACATTTTAAAGAAAAAAAACTGTGAGGACTTACTGCAGTAGGTCTACACTTTAAAAATATGTTATGGATACCTGAGTGGCTCAGTCAGTTAAGTGTCTAACTCCTGATCTCGGCTCAGGTCAGGATCTAAGGACTGTGAGACTGAGCCCTGTGTCCAGCTCCATCCTGGCATAGAGTCTGCTTAAGACTTTTTCTCTCTCTCTCTCCCTCTGCTCCTTCCCCTGCTTGTGTGTTTTCTCTCAATAAATAAATAAATAAATAAATAAATAAATAAATAGATGTCATGAAACTGAAGAGAAAAAGTATTAGATGAACACTGTGATCTATAGGAAGGAATGAAGTGCTCAGGAAAGAGTAAATAAAAACATTATATTAAGTAAAAGAAGCCTACTGGGATGGTGGTTGTCTAAAGGGGACAAAGAGAACATTTTTCATGGTGGAAATGTTATAATTTCTTGTTTGGTGTAGTGGTTATATGGGTATATGGCACTTCTAAAAATGTATTGAATTGTCCAAGTAATCACATTTGTGCATTTCACTGAGAGTAGATTTTAGCTTAATTTTAAGAAGTAGAATAAAATCCAACTTTACTTCATATAGAAAAATTAATACATGAAAGACGAAATTATAGAGTTTGAGAAAATATTTAATGACCTTAGGGTAGGAAAGGATTTATTAGTCAAGACAAAAAGCAGTAACCATAAAGAAAGAAATGATAAATTTGTCTCTAAGTTAAAATTTTCTAGTCAAGAGACCATAAAGAGAAACAAGCCACAGGGTATCCAATATCTGTGAACTACTAATAAATCAACATCAAAAAAAACCAAAACATGTCTGGGTGCCTGGGTGGCTCAGTCAGTTAGGTATTCAACTCATAATTTCAAATCAGATCTTGATGTCAAGATCAGGAGACTGAGCCCCACACGAGGCTCCACACTCAACATGGAGTCTGCTAGAGATTCTCTCCCTCTGCCCCTCCCCACACACATGTGCACACATGCTCTATCTCTTTAAAGCACATAAATCTTAAAAAAAAAATCTCAATATGCTAACAACCAGACAGAGAATTTCATAAGTAAATTCAGAAAAACTTATAAATACATAAAACTCTGCTCATATGCATTAATAATCAGGTAAGTAATTATAACATAAACCACATATATCAGTACAAATTCACCAGATGGGTAAAAAGAGGGGGAAAATCTGAAAAAAGTAGGTATTGGCAAAGAGACAGTAAAAAGGGGGGTTATAAAATGGTACAACCATTTTGGAATTGCCCAATAAAGTTGCCGACATGAATACCTTATAATTATGCATTTCTATCTTTTAGGTATATATTCCAATGAAACTCTTATATGAAGACATATGTAAAAGAATATCATAACATACTATTAATAATGTCCATCAACAGAATACATAAATAATGACATATTCATACAATGGGCTATTTTACACCAAAGACAATGTATGAAACAGCTCACCTAGCAATATAAATGAGCCTCACAAACAATGTGGAGTGAAAGAAGAATCAAAAGAATAAGTATTCCATTTATACAGTTTGAAAAATGACAAACTAAATAATACCTTTAGATATGTATATGTAGATTATAGAAACTAAAGAAAAACAAGGAAATGATTGTAATGAATGTCGGGATAGTGCTTACCTCTGGGAGTAGGAGGGGTGTTGTATTCTTGATACACAAAGATATACTGTCTTACACTATAGATAGGTCTTTTATGAATACATCTATATACATGATATATTTTAAAATTTTAAAAAAAATGAACATATGTGGTATATTATATTAGCCAGGACCATGAATTTGGCTATTGTTTCAGGGCAAATAGTTTTACTTTACTACAAACTTATCGGGAGTTGGTTCATGTCTTCTTGTTAGTAATACAGGATAACAGTCTTTCAAACAGAAATAAAATTTGGAGACCATCTTTGTCATCAAAACTTAAAAACAAACACACACCTGAATCCAGACATGTTAAATAACTTCCCCAAAGTAGAATGAATAGTGCCAGACTAAATTAGAGTCCATTGACTGGGACAATGAGATTAATCATTCATTGATATTAATCATGAGAAAAATCTCTAAAGTCAACTATCATATCTTGTCTGTACAATTATGGCACCTCTGCACTTGGAAACAGAATTATTTTATGTCCTTTAAACCCTGGTTGCTTGTCCATGACAGAGATTATCGGATGCAGCATATTAACCCATCCAAATAAATGCTATACATCTATATTTTTCTAAGTAACCTAATGATTTTCACTGAAACAGAATATAATTAGAAAAAGAAACATATTGCTCAGTATTTCAATTTACTCAATGAGCAAATCTTTATTTTTATTATCTTCCCCATATCAGAAGGTCATTTTTTTTTAAAAAAACTTAGTTTAACTTTTTTCTTAAATCATTTTCTTAATTGCTGTCTTTGGGCTCAGTGGCATTAGAATTATTTGGAACATGAGATACATTAAAAATGTAGCTCCCTAAACTTAAGCCCTGTCTATTATAAATCTTTGAGGATGAAATTCAAAAATTTCCATTTTAACCAGGTCCTCCAGCTGATTTTTATGCCCAATGAGAAGAACTTTACTCAAGTTTATTTTCTAGTACCTCATGATTTATCTTCTTAATCTTATATGTTTTATTATTTAACGCTTTTAGTGACAAAGCAGCATTGACTTCAGAGGTAACTGGAGAGATTATATTTAATGCATTATGGTACTTAAACAAAGAAAGAAAATTGGATCTTATGCAATCTTACAACTGAGTTTCCTTTTTTAAATTTCCAGTGTCTTTGCTGTAAAAAGACATAACTTGTCACAGTAGCAGGTAACATTAGGAATCAATTAACCCAGCCTCCTCATTGGGTGAGAAAACCTAATCCGAGAGACAGGCAAGTACTTGCTAAGGTCACGCAAAAAGTTAGTACGTGGGCCTATACCAGGCCTATACCTAAGGCCAATAATTTTCTTTTTAAAGTGTGAATGTATACAAAATCTAGAAGGTAATATGCAATGGTGAAAATAAGATTTTTGTGGAGCTTTTGTGAAAAGACTATGATTTGTTTATATATAAAAAGTTATTTTACTTTTATTAATTCTGCTACATAATTTTTTCAGTATAAGTTGTACAATATTTCAGTTGGTCAACATACTATAATAAAATTATTTTCTGTTTTATTTCTATCTCAATTCATTATAAAAAGAAGCTGAATAATTTCAGGAAAAAAATACATATACACACATATAGGACACCAAGATTAAAAATAGATGAGAAAACTGTACCTTATTTTCCTTCACTGTGTCATCAAGAAAGAGATGTGGAGTGTACCAAAACAATCTCCAGGCTTCCAACTTTAGTATGCGCTTTAGTGAAACATTCTGGAGAGGGAGACAAAAAAGAAGGTAATAAGCTACATCAAAAAGATGGCTTTATCCTTCGTGACTTCCTAAAGACTGAGGGAAAAAAGTAAAGTATCTGGGTATATCATTCCTTCTTACCATACTCCAATAGGGCTTTTGTACTACTTACACATTGCTCTTATCTAGGACAATAACATCCTATCAGATATCAAATCAACAGGCCAGCTTTCTTACCATATTTAAATTCTTAGCAGTAGTCAATATATTTGGCTACACTCTTTTCAAATACCTTCTTTTCTGGGTTTCCAAGGTAATACCCTATGATGGTTAATTTTATGTCAGCTTGGCCAAGTAACAGCATCCTGATATTTATTTGGTCATGCAAGTCTAGATGTTGCTGTGAAGATATTTTTTAAATGGCATTAATATTCAAATCAATAGATTATAAGTAAAGCAGTTTACCTTCCATAATGTGGGTGGGCCTCATCCAATCAGCTGAAGGCCTCAAGATAAAAAAGACTGAGGAACCTCTAAGGAAGAAGAGGGAATTATGCTGCCAAAACTACCTTTGGACTAGAATTGCAACATCAATTCTTTCCTGGGTCTCCAACCTGCTGTCCCAACTCACATATTTTAAACTTGCTTTTATGTTCTTGCTCACATACACACTCTCTCTCTCTCAATTTCTGTCTGTCTCTCTCTCAGTGTTGTACCTACTATTGGTCCTGTTCCTCTGGAGAGCATGGATTAAAGCACATGCCTTCCTACATTGTTGCTATTACCACTCAGTCTCTTTGTTGGCTCCTTTTCCTCTGTTTGGCTTCCAAATACCAGGGACTAATGTCTAGGACTTAGTCCTGGTACCCACTTCTCTGTCCACATTCTCTCCAAGATATCACTGTCTATTCCAGGGTTTTAAACAAAACATGAACACTAAAGATTCTCACATCTTCAACCTTGGCCACTTTCTAGAACTTCAGGGGACAAGTCCATCCAACCCACCCAATTCTTGATTTCTTCCTCTACACCTATACACCTACTTCTTGCCCAGTGCCCCCCCCCCCCCGCCAGTAAATGGAACCACCATTCATACATTGTCTTCCATCACTCCTAACATCTAATCCATGGGCGAGTCCTCTCAACTCTACATGAAAATGTATTTCAAATCCTTTCCCTTTTCTGCAAACCACCATGATCTCTTGCCTGGAGTGTCCCATAACCTTCTAACTTACTATCCCGGTTTCCAATTATCCATTCTACACACAAAGCAAGCTGAATAATAATGTTCAATGATAAATCAAATAATGTTCCTCCCTTACCTAAAAGACTCCAATAGTCTTCATCTGAAATAAAAACAAAGTTCTTTATCATGGAGTAACTGACCCCTGCCCAACTCTTGACCTTTTTCCTACCACTTTGTACATTATCTGCTACATCCCAACCTCCCAGAACCTTCTTTCTCTATTTTGAACATTACAGACTTGCTCCCCTCCTAGTCTTTTGTTCCCTTTGCTCAGAATGCATTTGTGCCATATCTTCACACTCCTGACCTTCCATGTGAGGCTTAAATGTGAGATCTTCACACTCCTGACCTTCCATGTGAGGCTTAAATGTGAGATCAACAGAGAGACCTTGCTGAATGACCCAACTTTAATTAATCACTTCATCCCTCTCTGTCATATTGCTTTTTTTATGTGCATCTTATATTTCCAGGGCCCCCACTTAAATGAAGTGTATAAGCAAAGACCCTGTTCATCTTTTTATCATAATATCCCAGGTATCCAGGATATTACCCAACATGGATCACATACTCAGGAAAGAAGAATGGAGTACAAAGACTAAAAACATGTAGTGTAATGTTACCAGTTGTTAATTCAGGATGATGAAAATACCGGTATTTGCTATATTAGCTTTTCCACATCTCTGTATTTTTAGTGTATCTCAAAATTGTACACAGATAGACAGAGGTATAATTTGAAGACTCCTTTGGAAGAAGCAGTTTGACTTATTTCCAGAACCTGTCAACCTGAACTGGAATATAAACTAGCTGAAAGAAAGCACTGCTTTTGAATGTTCATGCAGCTGCATGAAACCTGTGACTGAAAATTATGAGTTGGGGCTTGTGGTTTCTATCTAAAATAGGTGGTACTCTTCCTAGATCCTTCCCAGATTGAGAGGGGTCACCCACCCTGCTTTCTGCATGAAGTTAATAAATACCCAGGGTTCCTGGCAGAATGATCTAATTCAGCGTGTAGAAGATGTTCTATTAGAGAAACAGGTTGGCGCCGTGAAGACAGCAATGTTCCTCAGCCAGGAGACCTGTCCTCTTCCACTAGCTTGTTGGGAGTGGGGGTTAGTGAGTGATTTGGAAAAGCATTTTGTGTGTGTGTGTGTGTGTGTGTGTGTCTTCCTTGTACTTAAAAATGAAGGAGTTAAATAAAACAATCATTTTTCTAGATAATTTGTTTCAGTGAGCATGCCCCAATATTTTTAGAAGTTTGTTTAAGATTATTTGGTACTTCATCTTAGCCTCAGCAGACAACAAAAAGAAGTAAAAGGCATCCAAATCAACAAGAAGAAATCAAGCTTTCACTATCTGCAGACAACATGATACTCTATAGAAAACCCAAAACTTCACCAAAATATTACTAGAACTAATACATGAGTTCAGCAACATCACAGGATGTAAAATCAATGTACACAAATTTGTTGCATTTCTATATGCTAATAAGGAAACAGCAGAAAAGGAAATCAAGGAATCAATCCCATTTATAATTGTACCCCAAACCATAAGATAATCTAAGAATAAATCTAACCAAAGAGATAAAAGACTTCTACTCTGAAAACTATAGCACATTTATGAAGGGAATTAGAAAAAACACAAAGAAATGGAAAAACATTCCGTGTTCATGGATTAGAAGAATAAACATTGTTAAAATGTCTATACTACCCAAAGCAATCTACACATTTAATGCAATCCCTATCAAATACCACCATCTTTTCTCACAGATGTAGAGCAAACCTAAAATTTATATGGAACCACAAAAGACCTTGACTAGCCAAGTAATCCTGAAAAAGCAAAGCTAGAGGCAACACAATTATAGATTTCAAGCTCTATTATAAAACTGTAGTCATCAAGACAGTAGGCACTGGCAAAAACAGACACCTAGAGCAATGGAACAGACTAATGGGCCCACAACTCTCTGGTCAACTAAATTTCAACAAAACAGGAAAGAATACCCAATTAAAAAAAGTCTGTCTCCTCAAAAATGGAGTTAGGAGAACTGGATAGTAACATGAAAAAGAATGAAATTGAACCAGTTTGGGGGCATCTGGGTGGCTCATTCAGTTAAGCATCTGACTCTTAGTTTCACCTCAGGTCATCTCAGTTTCATGGGATCAAGCCTTGTGTTGGCATCTGCACTTGACAGGGAGTCTGCTTGAGATTCTTTCCCTCTCTCTCAACCCCTCCCCTGCTCTCTCTAAAATAGTCTTAAAACAAAAAGAGAGAGGGGGTCCTGGGTGGCTCAGTCGTTAAACGTCTGCCTTCGGCTCGGGTCAGGATCTCAGAGTCCCAGGATCGTGCCCCACATCGGGCTCTCTGCTCTGGGGGAAGCCTGCTTCTCTCTCTCTCACTCCCCCTGCTTGTGTTCCCTCTCTAGCTGTGTTTCTCTCTGTCAAATAAATAAATAAAATCTTTAAAAAAAAAAAAGACGAGTAAAAGAGAGAGAGAGAAAGAAATTGGACCATTTTCTTACACCATTTATAAAAACAAATTCAAAATGAATGAAAGAACTAAATGTAAGAGAGGAAACCATACAAATCCTAGAGAACACAAGCGACAACATTTTTGACCTTGGCTGGAGCAACTTCTATCTAGACATGTGGCCAGAGGTAAAGGAAACAAAGGCAAAAATAAACTATTGTGACTTCATCAAGATAAAAAGCTTTTGCACAGCAAAGAAAACAAGCAACAAAACTAAAAGTCAGCCTATGGAATAGGAGACGATATTTGCAAATGGCACATGTGATAAAAGGTTAATGCTCAAAGTCTATAAAGAACTTATCAAACACAATAACCAAAAAACAAATAATCCAGTTAAGAAATGGGCAGGAGACATGAATAGCATTTTTCCAAAGAAGACTTTCAGATGGCTAACAGACACTTGAAAAGATGCTCAGTATCACTCAACATCAGGGAAATGCAAATCAAAACAATGATGAGAGAACGCCTGTTAGACTGGCTAAAATTAATGACATAAGAAACAACAGGTATTGGTAAAGATGCAGAAAAAGGAAAACTCTCTTACATTGTAGGTGGGAATGTGAACTGGTACAATTACCCTGGAAAACAGTATGGAAGTTCCTCAAAAAGTTAAAAATAGAACTACCCTACAATCAGCAATTGCACCACTAGGTATTTATCCGAAGGATACAAAAATATAGACTCAAAGGGATACACATATCCCGATGTTTATATCAGCATTATCGACAACAGCCAAACTACGGAAAGAGCCCAAATGTCCATCAGAGAGGGAGAGAAGAAAACAAAACACCAGAGACTTAAAGATAAAGAACAAACTCACAGTTAATGGAGGCAAGTGGATGGGGGATGGGCTAGATGGGTGATGGGTATTAGAAAGGTCACTTGTAATGATGAGCACTGGGTGTTATATGTAAGTGATGAATCACTGAATTCTCCTGAAACCAATATTATTACACTATATGTTAACTAAATAAAATGTAAATAAAAACTTGAAAAGAAAAAAGAATATCTTTTGGGTGCCTGGGTGGCTCAGTGGGTTAAAGCCTCTGCCTTCGGCTCAGGTCATGATCTCAGGGTCCTGGGATCTAGGCACCCATCGGGCTTTCTGCTCGGTGGGGACCTGCTTCCTCCTCTCTCTCTGCCTGCTTGTGATCTCTTTCTGTCAAATAAATAAATAAAATCTTTAAAAAAAAAAGAAAAGAAAAAAGAACATCTTTTACTTCAACCCAAATTTTCAAACCCCAGAAATTGTATTAACAATGGTGTTTTCCATTCTCCTACACCACACACAAAGGCAAACTCGAAGTGGATGAAAGACTTCAATGTGAGGCAGGAATCCATCAAAATCCTAGAAGAGAACATAGGCAGTAACCTCTTGGACATCGGCCACAGCAACTCCAAAGGCAAAGGAGACAAAAGCGAAAATGAACTTCTGGGACTTCACCAAAATAAAAAGCTTCTGTATAGCAAAGGAAACAGTCAACAAAACAAAGAAGCAACCCACGGAATGGGAGAGGATATTTGCAAATGACACTACAGAAAGGGCTGGTATCCAAGATTTATAAAGAACTACTCAAACTCAACATCCAAAAAGAAGATGAACACATCAAAAAATGGGCAAGAGACATGAAGAGGCACTTCTCCATAGAAGATATACAAACGGCTAACAGACACATGAAAAAATGTTCATCATCACTAGCTATCAGGGAAATTCAAATCAAAACCACACTGAGATACCACCTTACACCAATCAGAATGGCCAAAATTGACAAGTCAGGAAACAACAAGTGTTGGAGAGGCTGCGGAGAAAGGGGAACTCTCTTACACTGTTGGTGGAAATGCAAGCTGGTGCAGCTGCTTTGGAAAACAGTGTGGAGATTCCTTAAAAAATTAAAAATAGAACTACCCTATGACCCTGCAATTGCACTACTGGGCATTTACCCCAAAGATACAGATGTAGTGAAAAGAAGGGCCATATATACCCTAATGTTCATTGTAGAGCCAAGGTGCCCTTCAACAGAGGAATGGATAAAGAAGATGTGGTACATATACACAATGGAATACTACGCCTCCATCAGAAAGGATGAATATCCAACTTTTGTTGGCAACATGGACTGGACTGGAAGAGATTATGCTGAGTGAAATAAGCCAAGTAGAAAAAGTCAAGTATCACACGGTTTCACTTACTTGTGGTGCATAAGGGGTAATAGAGAAGACAGTAGGAGAAGGAAAGTAAATGGGAAGTAGGGTAATTCAGGGAGAGAAACGAAACATGAGAGACTTTGGACACAGAAACAAACTGAGGGACTTGGAGGGAGGGGTGGGGGGATGGGAGAGCCTGGTGGTGGGTACTGAGGGCACGTATTACATGGAGCACTGGGTGTGGGGCATGGACAATGAATCTTGGAACACTGAAAAAATAAAATAAATTTAAAGTTAAAAAAAAAAATGGTGTTTTCTGCAGTGCCGGCTGGCGTAGTCGTTAAACGTCTGCCTTCGGCTCAGGTCATGATCCTGGAGTCCCGGGATGGAGCCCTTCATCAGGCTCCCTGCTTGGCCAGAAGCCCGCTTCTCCCTCTCTCACTCCCCCTGCTTGTGTTCCCTCTCTAGCTGTGTTTCTCTTTGTCAAATAAATAAATAAAATCTTTTTTTAAAAAATGGTGTTTTCTGTACTCTAGGGCACTCACCATTAAAAATGTGGTCTGTGGACCAGAACACTGTCATGCCCTGGGAGCTTTTAGAGATAGGAACTTTGAAGCTACACCCCAGAACTATGGAATCTGAATCTGCAGTTTAACAAGACCCCGGTGATTCCTATGCACAGTAAGAGGTTAAAAGTACTTTACTATAATTTTGTTCATTATTTTCTTCACTGTGCAGTTTTAGTTTGATATAGTCCAAAGTTTATTTTTGCTTTTATTTCCCTTGCCCCAGGAGACATATCTGGGAAAATGTTGCTACACAATTTCATTCATAAGTGGAATTTAAGAAATAAAACAAACAAGCAAAGGAAAAAATGAGAAAGAGAGAGAGAGAGAGAGAGAGAGAGAGAGAGGAGAGGAGAGGCAGGCCAAAAACCAAGACTCTTAACCTTAGAGAATTGACAGTTACCAGAGATGAGGGAGGTGGGGGTCAGGTGAAATCAGCGATGGGGATTAAGGAGTGCACTTGCTGTGATGAACATCAGGTATTGTATTGAAATGTTGAATGACTATGTTGCACACCTGAAGCTAATATAACACTGTATGTTAACTATACTGGAATTAAAGTAAAATTTTAAAAGGAGGAGGAGGGGGAGGAGAAGAAAGAAGAAAGAAGAAAGAGGAAGGAGGAGGGAAGAGGAGGGAGGAGGAGGGAGGAAGAGGAAAGAGGGAAGAGGGAAGAGGGAAGAGGGAAGAGGGAAGAGGGAAGAGGGAAGAGGGAAGAGGGAAGAGGGAAGAGGGAAGAGGGAAGAGGGAAGAGGAAGAGGAAGAAGAAGAAGAAGAAGAAGAAGAAGAAGAAGAAGAAGAAAACAGGGTTCCCCGGGTGGTTCCACTGGTTAAGCATCCGCCTTGAGCTCAGGCCATGGCATCCAGCCCTACATCAGGCACCCTGCTCAGCAGGGAGTCTGCTTCTCCCTCTTCCTCTGTTGCTCTCCCATATGTGTGCGTGCTCTCTCTAGAATAAGTAAAGTTTTTGGAAAAAAAGAAAAAAGAAAAAAAATGTACTATACTATAGCATCTAGTCTGCAAGAGCAGACTACACTAGTCACACCTACTTAACAAACACCTGGTGACTTTTAGGGCAATTAAACTTACATTTGTACATTTTAAAAATTTCTTTAATGTGTATATTATTTTGCTAAATCTTCATAACAATCCCGTTGATTGGTCAAATAGCTCTTAACTGTCCCAAATTTATACATGAGAAAACTGATAGGTGGGATGATGTGTCCCCATCATACAGCTGGTGGTACAGAACCTATACATTTGAAAGTGCACATGTTGTCAACAATACCCCTGTGAGGATGGGAGATTTCTTAGCAACATTTCCTCCCTTCCCACCCATATCATGTCAGTGAGGCCCTGCTGGGGCTCCTGCTCAATACAGAATTTTAACATTCCCATAAGCCCTGAAAAATAAATCACATTCTCCAAGTCATTCTGAGTTGAGCTAAAAATCCAATTATCACCTCACTACCTGACATCATAAATCTCTACCAATTCTCAGCAACGTAGAGATAATCTTAAAAGCACTAACTCCACTGAGCTCATGACCTTCTGAAGTTTCTCAATGCATCCCCTCAGAGCTGGGACAAGGGTTAAAATGTGAAGCCACAGATCTGAATTCAAATTCTGACCCTGACTCTCCTTTATTAGATGTGACATATGGCAAACTACTTAGCCTATTTCAGCCTTTGAATCCACTTCTATTAGCTGGAGATTGTTATCTGTTTATGACAGTGTTCAAATGAAAGGAGAAAATGAACGCAAAGTGCCTGACACAATCTTAAGCTCCCAGGAAGTTGACCATAATGCTCATTATCAGCACTCACCAAAGAAAGTTTTCTCATCTGTCAAACAGAAGGAAGTGAACAGAACAATTTCTAAAGTCCCTCCATTTTTCATTTGAGAAGTTTAATTCATGTTTATATTTCCTGCTCTAACCCTTCATCCAGAATTCAGTGCTTGCCTTCATTAAAAAAAGGTAGATTTGCATGATTGAAAGATGAGGCTGTTTCCCGATTGAATGAGATTTCCAAGAACACATGAGGGACACAGACTAGAGAAGTTACTATATTTTTACTTGAATTTTATAAATTTAATGAGATGAGTCACACCAAAAAATATATTTATGCCCTTTAAATCATGAGAGTTTTAAAACTGCTTTTTCTAAATTGACAGAATAAGTATTGATAGGCATTAGCCTTACCCCAAAAGATCACAAAAATGAAAAGAGCTACAGTAGCAAGGTATGTGTTACATTCTTTAACATCAGACCTCCCAAGGAACAGGACAACTAACTGAAGGGAGGTGATTTCCAACCGGACTAAACATGTGCTAATTCCACAAGAAATTACTTAGATATTGCCTGCTCCTGAAGGCATATATTTTGCTCTTTAAAGAAAGAGGAAAAAATGAAAAACCTGCAGGTGTGCTTAATCACCCTCGCCCCCTTACTGCAATAGCAATGAGGAGGTACCTCTCTACCTCCACCTCCAGTGAGCATAGCTTCCTGCAAAAGCACTTCCATACAGGCCCTTAAAAATCTATATTCTGGTTTTGGATCACTGTTGTTACTATTGTGACCCAACTGACATTACATGATTTATTTATTTATTTGAGAGAGAGAGGGAGAAAGTACACAACAGGTGGTAGGGAGGACAGGGGTGGGGGGGCGGTATCGGGAGAGGAGCAGAGGGAGAGAAATCCTCAAGTAGACTCCCTGCTGAGCACAGAGCCCAACGCAGGGCTTGATCTCAAAACCCTGAGATCATGACCTGAGCAGAAATGAAGAGTCAACACTAACTGACTGAGCCACCCAGGCGCTCCAGAAAACCTCTGATTCTTCTGATCTTAGAGTAGAATTACAGGCTCTTTCCTTTAAATGTGTAAGATATTGTTTGAAAAAAAATATTTTATTCTTATGAAAAACAAGAACCAGAAGAAGTGATTTCATTTCATCACTAGATATTTGACCATCTTTCTCTAGGAAGATCTTGTGTCTCTATCCCCTATTACCTAATTTTTGGCAAAAATTTAAAAATGTAATAAAAAAGAAAAAAATGTTCTTTCAGATACTTAGGTGTATATTATGGGTGTTCTGCATACAGAACAGGTGATATT
>PITA01027240.1:0-21279 GCA_004023965.1 Spilogale gracilis | reverse complement strand
TCTTCTTCTCCTTCTCCTTCTCCTTCTCCTTCTCCTTCTCCTTCTTTTGGTAAATCTGAGGACTCTGGCTTCTTCTTACTTATAGGCAGCTCTCAGCTCCTAGAGGATACCTCTTATTTCTTACCACATGGTGTCTTACTTCATCAAAAGAATAAGGAGAATCACTAGAGAGATATTGCTAGCAAGACAGAATGCTATTTACAATGGCATAATGAAGAATACAATGTTCTCTTGGTTAACAAGGGAAGTTGCAGGTCCAGAAAGGGGAAAGAATTATATAAAGGCATGATCACCATGAGACAGGGAACATAGCTGGCAATTTATAGTGTCCTGAATACAAAAGATAAATACAGCAAGTGTTTTGAACCTAAAATAAGAACATGAATTCACATCAAAATTATTCAGTGGCTAAACTGAAATATATTTTTAATGAGTTTGCTTATTATGGCGTTATCTGTCTCTAAAGAGGGCTCACTCTTTTCACGGCTACCAGAGAAAAGTGTGAGTGTATCATCTTAGTCCAGTCAGGGATTGAGATAAATTGAAGCCGGGTTGTGGTTAGTGTGAGGCTTGTTTTATATCTGCTTTGCTCCTTTTCGTAGGGTATAGTTCAAGGCTTTCAACTAAGAGCCTGATGTTTCACCAGGGACCCTTTCTGGAAGGGTTCTATATTTTAATCTTAGTTCCTAGCTGAAAAAAAAAAAATCCCTTCTCCACTTAGAGTTTTTAGGTTTACATTATATCTCCCACTCTGTACAGCTTCAGCATCACCAACTGTTTCCAGGTAATAATTATCCCCTCCTTGTAATCTTTGCCCCTCCAATCCTGTTGGTTTCTGATATTAAACATTATTCCAATTTTGAAGTGGTTTCTAGAAATATTGGTCCTTTAAAAACGTTTTTATCTTACAGTAAATCAGAAGACCTTAATTTTGTATTTAAAAAAATTATACACCTCACTTCCTCCATTCTTCCTGTCATTTTATTACCTCATATTTCCCCCTTTATTCTGAGTCTATTTTCCCCCTGAGAGTATATAGAAGTATAGTTTATTTTGTTTGTGATTTTTTCTTTTTGTTTTATTTACTATATGCTACTTGCTTCTATCATTTCCTCTCATTTTAGTGACTATTTACTCTTCTTTTGAGAATAATGTGGAAAAGGCTATTTGGAGTAAACTGGAAAACTAACACTCAACCTTGCATGTCTTTCCTTAAAAAAAACTCATGTAAATTCTAAATATCTCTGGTCCTATGTAGATCTGTCCACTATCTATTGCTGCATAACAAATCATCCCAAAATTTATTGGCTTGAAACAATGACCATTGTATTCTACCTCATCAGTTTGTGGATCGTGGGTTCAGGCAGGCTGATTTTACATGTTGCCATTCTACATGTTGCTAATCGATGTCACTAAGCCGTCCATGTTTTGTGCCTTGACAGAGATCGTTCCAAGGCTGGGCTCAGCTGGGACTCTCAATCGGAGAATCTACAGTAAGCCTCACCAGTGTTGTAATCAGACTTCTGCCATGGCAACTCAGAGATCCCTAAGACAGTGGCTCAGGTGGATGCTGGAGAGATTCTTTATGTCCTTGCTTCAAATGTCTCAGAATGTCACTGTCACTGTATTTGATTGGTCAAATCATTAAGGTCAGCCCAGGTTCAAGAGAGGGGAATGAGAGTCCACCTATGAGTGGAGGAGTAGCAAACAGTATGTGATCATCCTTAGTATATCACAATACTACCATTCTGTTTTTAGTGTTTGCCTCTGTCCATCCCCTATCCCTTCTGGGGAGAACAAGTTATAAAGTGGGTTTATAAAATAGTTCACAGTAATGTAATAAGTCAATTATTATATCACATTATTTAGTGCTTAATGATCACTACTTAGCTTACTCTTCTCAGCTATAAAGCCAAGTGTGCTTTATCTCTATCATGCACTAATCCATAAAGCTAGGATATTTCTCATGGTTAGGACTCCTAATTAGAGTTTAAAATTATGTGTTTTATTCATGCTGGTTATAAAACTATTTGAATCTCAGCTTTAAATCTATGCTTTTATGCTTCTGTTTTTTGATACTGCAATGGGGATTCTGCAATGTATAATTCCTTGTCCTGTGGATTCCTCTCATGCTTTTTCAATACAGGCACTGGAGGAAGACTGAGGCAGAAGGAGGAAAGAAGGGACTTCATAGATGCCTGTTGTTTCTACAGCGTCCCTTTATCAATGTTGTTTCCCCTAGCTGCATCAGTAGTTTTGAATTCCTAGCATAGTTTGGCTCTTTCTGAACCATCCTTATCACCACCCCTCCCGTCTGGGGGGTTGCCAGAATTAAGTTGACTTCCAGCTCTACATGACCCATCATCTGAACAGATGTGATGCCAGCATTAACAGATGATGCTATTTCCTGAAGATTGTTTCAGCCCTGGTTCTATGGGACCTTATCTTGAGTTTCTAAAATACTCGGCATTACTCCTTGCTCTGATGTCTCACTTATTATCTGTAGGACCCCTCCTGGTTTCTGTTTTTCTAACTGAATTCACACTGATAAGTTGTACTGATCCTCCTTCCTTCTTCATTCCCTTATCAGTTGCCTCAGGAAAATACAAGGCAAAATTCTGACACATTTGTGGTGGCTCACTCAACTTTCTTCAATCCACTTGACAATTCTGAAAGAACCCAATTCATGTATGAAGTCCTTTTCTGCTTAGAAGAACTTCCATACTAAACCCAGCCTAATACAGAATACTTGAGTTGGAGAAAATAACTGAGATCAAGGCCTAAGAGAAAATACCTAACAGTAAGCCATTTTTACACTGTATCTGTTTCCTTTCTGTTAGTAATAATAATATTTTCTAAAACCACTCGTATGATACTTTCACTCTTTTCAGGAGTGATACTTTACCCTTGACCTGGCTACTTAACTTCAACCACAGAGTAAACATACTTTGGGTGTGTATCTTCTGTCCTTTCTTGTCTAGGTCACAAGTAAGTTAAAACTGACCATGTAGAAAGTACTGTAAAATGTTTTATTGAAATTTTAGATAACTGATATATAATTTTGTACAAGGGGCTTCAGATGAAGCTTTATAGGCACAAAGATAATTCACTGAAGGGATATATGGGGATTCCCAGAATTAAGGGGATAGATTATGGTGCTGAAAAAACTGCAGGTGAAAACCATATTATTGTATCAATCCTTGGTTTATTCACATAGATTTTAAACAAGCCTTATATCAGTAAGGCTTTTATCAATAAATTCAGAATTTATTCAGATTTGATCAGATTTGCTTGTCATAGTACTCTGACATTGGACTCTAATTCCACACCCCCAAAAATATTTTGTTCTTTTTGCTTATGACTTACACTGTCTTCTTATTCCACAGCCAACATTTCTGTTATATCTCCCTAAAATAGCCGTGGTTGTCTCCTTAACTTAATCTTATTAATCTACATCTCATACTAAATATGACTGCCAAAGCTACCAATTTCCCTCTATACTTTATCTTCTCATTGATGGCTTCTCTTATAAGGTCTCTGACTGTGCTGCTAAACTTCCTTAAAGTTCTTCTTACCTGTTGTATTGTGCCTATTGTTCACTGATGAGATTTTTGTTTAGTGGATCAGTATAATCTTTGTGTGTGAGTATTCCTTATCTATTCTAGAGTAAAAAGAAGGGTGAATAAAATTAATAACAATTTTTCATTCCTCATTAATAACTAATAACAATTCATTTCATTTTTAGAGGACTAAAACATAAGGAGTATAGGTAGAGAAATAGTGAGAAACAACTGAAGGAGAAAAATTTCTGGGTTAGAGGAACATAGGAGAAAAACAGGGATTCAATATGAACCTTAAAGGGCTATTCATGGCAGTGCATAAAAAAATCTGCTTGTGAATTTTATTATCTGAGCAAAGAGAAATATTGACAAAAGTCTTCTAGCTTCTATTTTCTAAAAGTCAGCTATTCAGAACAGTGGTTTTCTAATCTCCTATGTGAATGTAAGTTAAGGACATATTATAGAGGCCACAGTTTTAGCTCCACTTATAAATTCTTCTGGATATCGCATTTAAAATGGAATCATTAAATTGTTCTTGTAAGTCCACCAGGATTGCATGAATGCACAGTATAACTATGTTGACCTGGCAATGAGAATAGACTAAATCAAACCCAGGTACCACTAATTCCAAATCCTTTGGTACTTTTCCCACTAAATCCTACTTCTTAATATATAGTATCTTGACACAGCTCATATAATAGTATATTCAAGGTGTAAGAAAGAATAAATGTACTATTCAGATACATTCCAGTTTTAAATTTCATAAGACAAATACCTTTAGTTAGTTTAGTTTCAATATCCCAACTCACTTATTATTCAATTCACTATGCAGTGATATGAATAGAAAAAAAAAGAAGTTAATACCATCTACTGATCTGGCTTTCCCACTAGAGACCAGCTTTCTTACTAATTCAGTCATCTTCCTCTTACTAGATAAATTTGTGCAGCCACTCAGTCTTTTACACTAATTGAAAAAATGCTGATTTTGTGCACTGATGGACTACAAAACTTCATTGGAGAGTTTCTGTGATCATAAGTACATTTGATCATTTTAAATAGCACTCAGGGACCAGATAGCAGAGAGACTAATTCATCTCTGTTTGGAAGGTCTGTACCAGCATAAAGAGGCATTTCTAATTCTACTCATTCCTTCTTCTGAGAAAAAGAATTTTAAGTATATTTAAGTATATTATATCAGAGTGCTAATAACAAAAAAAATCATTTAAATAACAATCTAAAATATGTATTTGATTTTTGAATATCATAATTAGAATACACAGAAATTATCAGTGAATAAAATTACTAATACGCCTTAACGTTATCTTTTCATTTAAATTAGATGTCAAAATTGATTTTTAAGAGTGTTCAATTCATGCCTTCATATCTCTCCAATCTGTGGATACAAATAATGTTAGGATTATGTTAACATCAATAGTATATTTTTTGTCTTCACAGCTGTGGTTCAACTTGTAGATCCTTCTTCTATTGGCCACTTAAAGGAGGCATACTGTCATTAGTTAAATACATTATGATACTCCTAAAGCAGATAATTCTTATGATTTTTTTTGTCCCACAATATAAGCCTGAATTGGTAATAACTGCCGTTCTTCAAACACTGTGTTTACTTGTATTCTGAAGCATTATTCTTTTCCTTGAACAATGAGTATGTGGCAGGCTTTACATTTTAGATGCTAGGAGTTTAATTATGAATAAGAAGATGAACGGAAGACTCTGCTCTCATGAACTGTGCATCTTCAGAAGATAATGAGAGATGAATAATAAATAAGGAGATAGAAAAAGAAAAGGAAAGAAATTGTAAATGAGATGAGAAAATGAACAGGTGGATGCAATAGAGAGTGATAGGGTCAGATTCTTTTTTATATGGGCGAATCAGGAAAAGCCTTCCTTTATATAAATGATCTGCCCTGAAACCTAAGGAATGAAGAGAAGCTAGCCACCAAAATAAACAAATGAACCAAAACTAGAGAAAAAGTGAAGGTAGCAGGTGCTGCTAATGAAAATCACTTGAGAGAATAAATGGGTTGTATTAAAAAACAAAATAAAAAAATGTGAAGGTGATGAGTGAACTGTAACCAGAACTTATGAATCACTCAAGGAAAAAACTATGTGGTTTTCTCCCACAACTCCCTGACATAGTGTCCTTTCTCTAGGTCTGGGAAAAATATACTGCTTTCCTACTCCTTTTAAAAACAGAATCTTATATGATGTATAAGCATCTGTCATGGTCTCATTTAAAAATAGAAACCAGTTCCAATAATTCAAGAGAATATAATAAAAGGACCACTTTTAGACATGTGGGAAAAGTTGACACCTAATAAGGGATTTTAAGGCAATCAGACTAACAATATCTAAAAACTGCTATCACCCTTAAAAATAAAGAGATAAATTTGGAATCCAGAGAGAGTTAGAATTTTTGGGTAGTGGACAAAAGGAAATAAAATTAGTTCAAGAGAGATTCAACTGCTCTCAAACACAGCCTGGAGCAGAGGGCAAGTGGGAAAGACTATCCCAAGCTGTCTTTGTTTCTCACCTCCCCATCTCCGGTAAATATCTCCCTTTGGCTGAACAATAGCATAGTAGCTTAACAGAGGAGCACAAGAAATGCAATGTCTTAAGGTAACCATCTGGAGCATAGAACAGTAATGAAGAAAAAAGATTATATCTGAGATGTGGGAGGTGCTAATTGAAAAGAAAAAGTACAGCATGCAGATAGATACTTGTGGATAAGATAAAAAAAATATATCCTTATTTTTCAATTAGAATTATTTCATTTATTTTTTTAAAGTTCCTTTGTTATTTATTTGTTTGTTTGTTTTTATTGTGTTATGTTAGTCACCATATGGTACATCATTAGTTTTTGATGTAGTGTTCCATGATTCATTATTTGCGTATAACACCCAGTGCTCCATGCAATCCACGTCCTCCTTAATACCCATCACCAGGCTCACCCATCCCCCAAGAAATGTATATTCTAAAAATGTAATATATAAGAATCAAATTCAAATAAGCAAATTTTCCTTGTATATATCAATGAAATTCATCAAAAAAGTGGCCAAATAAATTTCCTTGCTTTGAGACTATGTCCTTATAAAATTTTAAATTAGAAAAACACTGTATTGGTTGAAATCAGTCATTTGTCTAAATCTAGTCCTAAGAGATAATTTGCAACATTATTAATAATTGAGTTAGGAAGGGAGACTTCAGTTTTCTTTTGGGAGGAATATTGGGAGGTTGATAACAACAAAAACAAAAACAAAACTACTGTGGCAACCATACTTAAAGTTTATTTGATGACTGACAAATGGTTATTATTTTGACAATGAATGAAAATATATAACTGATCATTGTCAGGGATGGTGAGTGATCTGCCCCTCCCACCATGCCCAAGCCAACAGAAACTTTGGTAGAGGTACCCTTGAATGTGAATGAAAGTCCCTCTGGGCTTTCCTCCACCTAGAATCCTGAAAGCCACATACCCTGTGGGCCAGGGCCATATGTCCTTTGTGTGCTTATCCAAGACATATAGTTCCATTTAATCCTCCTCCTGGTGATCATATCTCTGTGAGTCTTATCTGTATTCCTTCATCCCTCTGCCTCAATGGTCTCAACTTCTGTGAGTTTAAGCAATCACTCTGTACCTTGCAGTAACAATACTAATCCTGTCTCTAGGGAGGGTGCAAAAGCAGTTAAAGATTTAACTGCACCACCCAACTTCCTCACTTTTGAATAATAAAAGGCTGAGGCCCTTGTCAGTCAAGAGAAACAAAGGCAGAGCCAGAGGCAAAGACAAAGGCAGAGGCGAAAGGCTGAGAGCCTGCAGAGAGACAGAAGCAAACGGAGGAGAGAAACAGAAGCAAAGAGAAAAAGAAGCAAAGAGAGACAGAAACAGAAGCAAAGAAAGCAGCAGAAACAGTAGCAGACAGAGAGTAAGAGAGACAGAAGCCTAGAGAGAAGCAGAGCAAGAGGGCCAAAGCCAGAGTTAGAGAGCCAATGCGTGAGCCTGAGCCTGCTTCATAGGTCTCTCCTGACTGACCTTGGGTCTGTCAGCTTGCATCAGATCTCTGTGTCCATGTCATTATTTCACCTACCAGATATCCCGTGGTTCGGGACCCACATCTCTGCCGAGGCTGGTCCCTGGTGGCGACAGATCATCCTGAAACTTATATCTCTATTTGACTGACTGTGTCAGAATGTATCTTAATAAGAAAAGAAATTAGGTATTTTCACTCCCTCTGGTCTCAATAAACAAATTTCTCAATCATTAATTCAGTTTTGTTCCAGGATCCTACTAAATACTGAAATAAAGTATCTTTTCTAGCTCATTCCTCTGAGGTCCTAAAAATCTACAATAATGGTGATGGTAGGGATCAAGATAAGAAGGAAGTAGTGAGTGGAGAGTTCTTTTGAACCAGCATAAATAAATTGGTGGTATTAATCTTGAGCAAGAGGCTTTGGGCCTACTTGTTTGAGAAAAATAAAATATGAAAAGGGCTGCTCCTGTTCTTTTTTTGCTTCTCTACCATCTTTACGTGGGATAATCGAAGTTGTCTTCTATATTTGCAGACATTCAAACCAATGGCGGAGTGACCTAATGAGTAAAACCAAAGTAGTGCAAAGATTTTAAAAAATGAAGAATGGGAAAAACAGGGAAGGGATTTGACTTGCTAAAGGCCTGATTTCCACATCCTTCTCTCTCTAGAGTGCTAGGGTAGATGTAATGAAATATATGGAGTGAAACTCTCACTGAGAATAAACAGAAAGCCTCAGAAAATGTGTAAAATAACTGTCTTAAGAAATTGGACAAAGGCAACACAGAACTTGTGATCCCTGATAGAAGGAAAAAAAGATGAATCTCAAGATGACATTATACAAGAACAAAAAAAGAGTTGATAAAACTGGACTTCATTAAAATAAAAACATCTGCTCTGTGGACAATATCCAGAAAATGAGAGTGTAAGTCACATATGAGGAAAAAGTATTTATGAAAGACACAGTTGAGGTAGCACCTGGGTGGCTCAGTTGGTTAAGCAACTGCCTTCAGCTCAGGTCATGTTCCCGGAGACCTGGGATTGAGCCCCACATCAGGCTCCCTGATTGGTGGGAAGCCTGCTTCTCCCTCTCTCACTTGTGTTCCCCCTGCTTGTGTTCCCTCTCTAGCTGTGTTTCTCTCTGTCAAATAAATAAATAAATAAAATCTTTTTTTTTTTTAAAAGACACAGTTGATAAAGGACTGCTATGTTCGGTATGTATCAAAATATAAAATATAACAGTGCGCCTAGGTGGCTTAGTTGGTTGGGTGACTGCTTTCGGCTCAGGTCATGATTCTGGAGACCTAGGATCAAGTTCCACATCAGGCTTCCAGCAGGAAGCCTGCTTCTCCCTCTCTCTGTCCTTCTGCTTGTGTTCCCTCTCTCGCTGTGTTTCTCTCTGTCAAATAAATAAATAAAATCTTTAAAAGATATATAAAATATAATACACACACACACAGAACTCTTAAAAACTGAAAACATAGGAGCATCTGGGTGGCTTACTCAGTTAAGCGGCTGCCTTAAGCTCAGTTCATGCTTCCAGGGTCCTGGGATGGAGACCAACATCAGACTCCCTGCTCAGTGGAGAGCCTGCTTCTCCCTCTCTCTCTGCCTGCTGCTCTGTCTGCTTGTACTCTCTATCTCTCTGTCAAATAAATAAATATAATCTTAAAAAAAATACTGAATGGATAATTAAAAAAATGGAACAAGGACCTAAATAGAGACCTCAATAAAGAAGATATAAAGACAGGGAGGAAACTTAAGTGCATACTGCTAAGAGAAAAAAAGCCAATATGAAAAAAAAAATATATATATATATATATACTTTATGATTTTAATTTTAAGGCATTTGGAAAAGGAAAAGATATGTGTACAGTAAAAAGAAGGAATGAATAGTTAGAGCACAGAGGATTTTTAGGACATAGAAACTATTTTGTATAATATAATACTGCAATTGTGGATACATGTTATCATAAATTTGTCCAAACCCATAGAATTTCCAACACCAAGAGTAAGTTAATATAAACTATGGGCTTTGGTGTTGGGAGCCAGCCCCGGCAACGGTCAGTCAGGGTTCCCCGAAGGTGGCGACGGAGTCGGCGATAAAATGAGGAGACCGGACTTGAAGAATGGCGTGGGGGAAAACTGTGTCTTCAGGGTTCTTTATTTAAGGCTTTTTAGTTATATCAATCTAGCTTTAGGCAAACAGTTGGTTCTGCCTATCTTGCTCTCTGTGCTTCTATCTCTCTTGCTTTCTGCTTCTCTGTTTTTCTCTCTGCGTCTCTGTCTCTGTTGCTCTCTTTTTCTCTCTCAGTCTCTCGCTTTGTCTCTCCGTCTCTCTCACTTTGTCTCTTGCTTCACAGGCTCTCAGCCTTTGCCTCAGTCTCTCTTTCTCTGTCTCTCTATCTCTTGCTCTGTCTCTTGCTTCGCTCTCTCTGCCTTTGCCTCTCTCAGCACAGGCTCTCTGTCTTTCTCTCAGTCTCCCTTGACTGTCAAGGGTCCCAGTCTTTTATTATTCCCAAGTGAGGAAGTTGGGTGGTGCAGTTAAATCTTTAACTGCTTTTGCACCCACCCTAGAGACAGGATTAGTATTGTTACTGCAAGGTACAGAGTGATTGCTTAAACTCACAGAAGTTGAGACCATTGAGGCAGAGGGATCAAGGAATACAGAAAAGAGTTACAGAGATATGATTACCAGGAGGAGGATTAAATGGAACTATATGTCTTGGATAAGCACACGAAGGACATATTGCCCTGGCCCACAGGATAAGTGGCTTTCCGGATTCTAGGTGGGGAAAGCCCAGAGGGGCTTTCATTCACATTCACGGGGACCTCCACCAAAATTCCTGGTGGCTTGAGCATGGCGGGAGGGGCGGATCAGCCACGGTCCCCGACACTTTGGGTGATGATGATATGTCAATGTAGATTTATCAATTACAGCAAAGGTATCACGCAAGTGGGGAGATGTTAATAATGGGGGAGGGTGTGCATATGTGGTGGGAGAGACTAGATGGGAAATATCTCTACTTTTCTTTCAATTTTGTTGAAACTTAAACTGCTCTAAAAAGTTGTCCTAATAAAAATAAAAAAATATGATAGCATATTTGCCCTGCTATATTTTAGACTTACTTGGAAGTTGTGATACCTTTCTTCTCCAGGATTTATCCCTTTTAGATTGGGTATATTTAACCTATGCCTGCCCCACCATTGTATTTTAGAAGCACATACCTTGTCCATTTTCACAAGTTCACAGCTCAGGATGTCATAAATCAAATCTCACCCATATCTGATTAATTAATATTTTAGATAAGATTTTTGTCTAAGCTTTGATGATAGAATGACATAAGATTTTGGGACTTTTGGAAAAGGTGAATATATTTCGGATGTGAGAAGGACATGAATTTGGGGAAGTAAGAAGGTGCAATGTTGTGGGCTAAATTATTGAAGTCTTAATCCATAGTACCTCAGAATGTGACTGTTCTTTGGAGCTAGAGGCTTTATGCAGGTAATTAGGTTAAAATTAGGCAATTAGTGTGAGTCATAATCCAATGTGATTGGTGTCATTATAAGAGAAAATTTGGATACATATGTGAACAAAGGAAGGGCAACATGAAGGCAAAGGGAGAAGATGACCATCTATAAATCATAGTGAAATCCTGGGTAGATCCTTCCCTTTTGACCCTCAGTAGATAGCTACTCTGCTGATACCCTAATCTCAGATTTCTGGCTTCCAGAACTGTGAGAAAATAGATGTGCATTGTTTAATTCATCCAGTCTGTGGTACTTTCTAATAGCAACCCAACAGACTAATATATATCCCAAGAATTTTAATCAAAGGGCTATTAAGTAACTGCTATCACACAAGAAGCAAAGAAGGAGATTTGCATGAGAGGCAAATTATATATATATGTATATATATATTTTTTTTAAAAGAGAGAGAGAGAGAGAATGAGCAGGGAGAGGGAAAGAGGGAGAGGGAGAATTAGTCTGCCACTGAGCAAGAAGACTGACATGGGGCTTGATGCCAGGACCCTGGGATTATGACCTGAGGCAAAGGCAAATGCTTAATCAACTGAGCCACCAGTCACCCCAGTGTCTCTATTTTTAATATTGCTTTTTTTATTCCATTGTTCTTTTATGAGTTCAATACTTGGTTATTATTTATTCTTGATTTGGTACACCATCATGTGATTGACGAACTCTTTAGATTTTAGTCAGAGGCATAATTAGCTTCCTTGATATTATTTTCTTGTAAGAAATTATTATTTTTACTTGAGTATTTGAAAGCAACCATAAAATGACTTGCAAAAATATGGCAATCATAGCTACATCCCAGGCAGAAAACTAAAGCCCTTCTAGCTAGTCTACAAGTTACTAGATTAGGGATGGGATCATTTCTAGTGGTTTAAGTGGCTCTCTGTTTGGAAATCAGTGGCAAACTATAATCATAATATTTCCCTTAATACTGTCTATAGTATATTACTTAAGTGTGCATTATCTTCTCCATAATCTTTATTGCTGCTTTCGAGTCACTGTCCTCTAAAAGATGCAATAAATCATCTTCCAAAGAAAAACAAGAAAATCTGTTTGGAACAATACTGTCAAAAACTCCATGCATGACTCAGACTTATTGGATAATGACATAAAACTATATTGATCACATTCTATGATGGAAATTATCTACCATTCAGCTTAGTCAATGAATGGTCAAAAAAAGACTGAGAATTTGAACCAACATATGAAACAATTTGTGGACCAATTATACTCATTCTCTGTGCTAAACAATTCTGTGACAAAATAAACTTCTCTGTTTCTGTGTTCAATAATACTTGTAACTGATGATATAATTTAGTTACATGCTCCAGCAAATATTTGCTCCAGGAAGATTAGACCATGAGAAAATTAAATTAGCTTAGTTGCCCATGTGAATATTTTGATTATTAAGGCTTTTCCACCAATATAAAGCTACTTTGTTATAAACTCTGCTCAATTCCAGCTAGTCCTCTGCCAGGATGATTTGTTTTAAAATTACAGATCCTAGGTCATGAAACTCTGCATGTATTGTGTCATAAATTCTGATGAGAAAAAAATTATTTGTTCCATATGGTATTCTCCATGAATACCATTAAGTCCAATAACTCAGCTTTGCTTGATCTATTGGCCAACGGTTTGGACCAAAATATATATATTTTTAGAGCAATGAAGAATTTTAAGTAGGTCTATTATAGGCAAATCTGCATTTAGAAAAGATTACTCTGAATATGATGTGCAGAAGCCAATGAGTAGGTTTAAGCATCTAAATTTTTAAGAACATTTATCTGTTCTTATTTATTTTTCATATAGACTTACTTATAGTTAAAAGAATAGTTTTTAGATAGAATTCTAGACTTGCTGGATATTTTATATATTAGTATAAATCAGTGCATACATTATATAACCAGATCAATAGTAGGTTTTATGAAGTTTCAATGTGATTAATATTAAGATTCAAGGCTAACAAAGCTAAGGACCAATCCCAATTTTGAATAACTGTAAATAGAAACTGCCAACCTGAAAGACCAGATATCAGTCAGTCTGTTTTCCAGCAGCAATGTTAGGGTCAATAAATACAGTCATTCAGTTTTGAGATAAAATATTGATGTGAAAAATAAATTATTTAATGGAAAATAGTCCTTATTGCTCACTGAATAATTTTATGTAATTCACTAGTCAAGGGTTCCCATTAAATTCACACTCCTTTCAATGTACATGCAACTCATACTACATTTATAAGCAGTCGCAGCACATTCTTATACATTGAACTATAATCCTAACACCAACCAGTTTCTGTTCATGTACAGAACTTGTGATTACTAGGAGCATTTCTCCCAGAATTGTTCAGCCCCTAAGGCTATTGATCTAGTGCCAAACCTTACTGCATTTCTCCATCTATTTTCTCCATTTATTTTCAACTGATATGCTGGGTTTGACCTTTGCTTTGCTCTGTAATTTTGCCTCTCTGTGATTTCTTATAATAAGTACATCTATGACAATAAATCTTTCCTTGAACATAGTTCTTGAATTAATTATAATTTATAATAGAGTAGTTTATTTACCATGGCTTATTTTGGGTACTTCCAAATGATTATCTTAGAATTCTTAATCAGTAACTGAAGTACTATTTATTTAAAAAGTCATGTGTAATCATATTATTTAAAGCTTTTGTGATTTATGGTCATGTGTGCATGAGATTTTTGAATTTAAAAGCTATGGAAATGTATAAATCATTAAATAAATACTAGGTGTCATATTACCATTTCACTACAGCATAAATTTTCATTCTTTAAAAAATTGAATTATATAACAAATCCTTTTGAAGAAATTCTTTCTGAAATCATAGTGACAGTAAATGTGTTTGTGTAGCTATGAACGAATCTATACATCATTTCTATGTTGCTGTGCTACTCAGTTGATTTCTAAATACTTTTTCCTCTTGGACCTTAATCCACTGCTTTTCTGGTCCAACCTTAAGCCATTAAAATTCCATTTACACAAATTTCCAAAATTAAGGGCTTTTGTAATGTCCAATTTCACTGAAAATTCTGCTTCTAATGTATTATTTGATAATATGGAGCCAAACTTAGGGATGTCGGTGGATTCTTTATGAGACATGCTTCTTCAACTTTTCAAAATAGTCTTGGAAAAGGGTCCCTGGGTGGCTCAGCTTGTTGTGTACCTTCAGTTCCCCAGGTTCCTTGAGTCCTGGGATTTAACCCAGCATCAGGCTCTCTGCTCCACTGGGAGCCTCCTTCTCCCTCTGCTTCTGCCCCTCTCCCCTGCCCATGTTCTGTCTTGCCCATGCTCTCTCTCTCTTTCAAATAAATAAAATCTTTAAAAAAAAATCTACAGTCTTGGAAAGATTAATCAAAACCTTAGTGACATGCATTCAGTGTGTCTCTAATAAGCAAAATATTTTGAAACTCTTCAAGCTTGAGATATACAATTTAACGGAAGGTAGCAAATGTAATTTAACGCAACAAAGCTTTCATCTTCATTGTTGGAACCACAACAAATTTGGTATAATGTGGTCTCTGATATCTATATCTAGGGAAAAATTGATCTTTCTTCTCGGTAATGCAAACTCTAAACTCATAATCTAATGGTCCTTCCACTTTTAGGTGGCAATTTTGTACTCATTTGGAATCATCTCAGTCTTTAGATTAAAATTATATGGGAAGGGCATGCTTGGGTGGGTCAGTCGTTAAGCATCTGCCTTCAGCTCAGGTCAGGATTTCCGGGTCAAGATGGAGCCACACATCGGGCTCCATGCTGGGCAGGAAGACTGCTTCTCCCTCTCTCACTCTCCCTGCTTGTGTTCCCTTTCTATCTGTATTTCTCTCTGTCAAATAAGTAAATAATTCAAGAGAAAAAAATATATGGGATGATTTGAGTACATTGCAAGAAAGAAATGTTGAGGGTCAGCAGAGGGAGATACTGCTTTAATACAACTGGTCATACTGCTTTACTACAACTGAGAATATGTTTATAAATTGTAGACATCATGCAGCAAATGTATCTGGCTGTCCTCTACCTATGTATCTTTTTTAAAAGTTATGGAAAGCCATACTATGTAAATTGACCAGTGAAATGTCAGTGTAAAGTAGAAGCTTAAAAGCCTATGCTAAGCACCCATTCTCCTTTCACACTGCATTAACATTTATGGAAGCATGTATCAAGATAGACTCTCAGTTTGTATCCCTGTAACATATGTACTTTGAATTATAGATTCATATTTTTTTTATTTTTTTATTTTAATTTACTCTAGTTAACATACAGTGTTGTATTAATTCCAGGTATGCAATATAGTGATTAAACCCTTCCATATATCACTTGCTCATCAAGACAAGTACACTACTTAATCCCCATGCCCTATTTTCCCCACCCCCATTCCTCTCCCCTTTGATAACCATAGCTTATTCTTTATAGTTAAGAGCCTTTCTCTTGATTTCTCTCTCTCTCATATTAAATACTTAATATATAAATATTAAACAACACTCTACTGCACAAGCAATGGGCTAAATAAAAAATCAAATGACAAATCAAAATATGTCTCAAAACAAAAGGAAAAGAAAACACAATATTTCAAAACCTATGGGATGCAGCAAAAGTAGATGTTAGAGTGAACTTTATGCTATAAAGGCTTGTATTGAGAAAAAAAGTTCAAATAAACAACTTAATATTACAACACAAGGAACTGAAAAAGAAGAAATTTAGTAGAGGAAGGAAATAACTAAGAAAAATCAGAAATAAATAAGAGACCAGAATAAACAATAACATAACACTAAAATTAATGATGAGTTTTTCCAAAGAAAATAAACAAAACTGGGAATGCTTTAACTACATTATCTAAGAAAAAAAAAAGAGAAGACTCATAAATCAAAATAAGATATGGAAAAAACCCCCCACAACAGATAACCAAAGAAATACATAGTGTGATAATAGATTACTATAAAATTATACACTAATAAATCAGATAACTTAGGGGAAAAGAACCAATAATTCCTAAAAGTGCACAGGTTACCATGATCAAATCATGAATCTTGGATCCAAGAAATATGAAATCTTGACCAATAACAAGAATGAAAGTTAAATTAGGAATCAAAAATCTCTCAGCACAGAAAAGCATAAGACCTCACAATTTCATTGCTGAATTCTACCAAGCATTAAAAAAATAATAATGAATGACAATCTTCATCAAAATCTTAAAATAATGCAATAGAAAGAACATATTCAAAATCATTCCATGATGTCAATACTCCCCTGATACCGCAGAGGATGAAAACAATACAAGATCAAAAAAGTGTATTTTGTTGATAAATATAAGTATTGCTACTTCAACTTTCTTTTGACATCCATTTCCATGATAAATGTTTCTCCATCCCCTCACTTTCAATCTGCATGTTTCTTTGGGTCTAAAATGAGTCTCTTGTAGGTGCGTATACATGGGTCTTCTTCTCTTTTAATCCATTCTGACACCCAATGTCTTCTGATTGGAGCTTTTAGTCCATTTACATTCAAAGTAATTGATAGATATGTGTATTTATCACCATTTTTTATCTGTTTTGTCATTGTTTCTGGAGATTTTTTCTGGCCCTTTCTTGTCTTTGTCAATTTTGGTCTCTCCTTTGCACTTAAAGAGTACTCCTTAATATTTCTTGCATGGGATGTCTGGGTGTCTCAGTCAGCTGGGTGTCTGTCTTTGGCTCAGGTCATTATCCCAAAGGTCTGGGATCGAGTCCCACATTGCACTACTTGCTCAACAGCATGCCTGCTTCTGCTTCTGCCTGCTATTCTCTCTGCTCGTGCTCACTGTCTTGATCTCTCTCTCTGTCTCTGACAAATAAATAAATAAAATATTTTAAAAAAATACTCATGGGGCTGGTTTAGTGGTCACATATTCCTTTAGGTTTTTGTCTGGGAAACTCTTTATCTCTCCTTTTATTCTGGATGATTAGTCTTGCTAGGTAGAATGTTTTTGGTTACAGGTTTCTCCTATTCAGCTTTTTGAATAGATCATGCTACTCCATTCTGGCTTGCCAAGTTTTCAATGAGAAATCCTCAGCTAGGCTAATGAATTTTCCCTTGCAAGTTAAAAGACATTTTTTCTTTCTGCTTTTAGGTATTTTTTTCTTTATTACTATATTTTGCTAATTTAATTACACTATGTCTTAGTGTTGGCTCGTTTTTTATGGATGTTGATTTTGATGGGAGTTCTCTTCATTTCCTACATCTGGATATCTGTTTCCTTCCCCAGATTAAGGAAATTTTCTGCTATAATTTATTGAAATAAATTCTTTGCCCTCTTTTATCCCTCTTCTTCTGGGATTCCTATAATATGAATTGTATTACATTTGATAGAATCACTGAGTTCCCTAAGTCTATTATCATGTTGCATAATTCTTTCTCTCTTTTTTCAGCTTTGTTATTTTCCATTATTTTGTTTTCTGGGTTATTAATTTATTTCCTTTGCTTCTTCTGGTCTGTTTGTTCATTGTTCAAGTCTGTTTCTAATCTCATTTATTGTATTCTTCATCCCTGATTTTTTTTTAACTCTTTTATCTCTATGGTAGGGTCTCACTGATGTCTTCTATTCTTTTCTCACACCCAGTGAGTATCCTTATCATTGCTGTTTTAAATTGTCCACCAGACATGTCACATACATGTGTTTCACTTGAATCTCTGGACTTGGCCTTGTCTAGTTCTTTCATTTGGGATAAATTCCTCCATCTTGGCATTTTGTCTAAGTTTCTGCATTCTTTCCTGAGTTAGAAAAACCAGTCACATCTCCTGCTCCTGAAAGTAATGGCCTTATGAAGAGGAAGTCATGTAGTGCCCAGGGTCTGGTGCTTCAGGGAGTGTCTCTGGTGTGTGCTGCATACACTCTTCTGTTGAATTCTGGCTGTTCTATCCATTAGGTCAGGCATGCATAGAGGCTCTCCTTTGTCTGCTCTGGGTAGTATTTGGTCCCTGACCTAAATGTGGTGAGTTTTAACTCAATGTGCTCTGGTCTGCTTACGAAATGAGATCTGACACCAACTCTACCATAATTGCAGAACTTTGTGGTTGGGAGACATGATGTGGGCTGGGGCTTGTATCGGTTTTCTGGGAGAGAGGCCCACTATGCTGGGACTAAAGTAAGTTTCACTGAGAAGGGCACTTCCAACAAAGCACAGGGTGGTGGCGCTTGGTGTCAGCAAGGTAGGAAGCTAGGGTAAGCACTGAGCTACTGCCCTGAGGTGGCTCTGTGTTTATACAGGGAAATGGAACCAGTAAGGTCCTTTGCCCCAGAGAAGTGCCTCTGTGCATGCTGCCTCTTCAGAAAGCAGTCAGAGAAGAGTGAATAATCTGCCCCACTGTGTGCCCCAGACACTGTTTGGATGCTGTTGTCATGCTGTCTTTCCCAGGTTGTTTACCTGCCCTCTCTCCAAGAGCAACACAGTGCCCTTCTGGCTCTATCCCAACCACACCTGTTGACCTTTAAAATTCCAGGATTTCAAAACATGGTGGGGGCATAAGCCTGCACTGGTCTTCTGGAGTAAGGCCCTACCACATTGGGACTGAGACAGGTTTGACCTAGAAGGGCAGTCCTGCCAAAGTGCAGGGGAGTGGGCCTTGGCATGAGAAAGTCAGGCAGCTACCGCTGTGTTATATTGCCTTCCATCAGTGGCTATGTTTACGCAGAGAGTCAGGGATGGGGAATGGTGCAAGCCAACTCCCCTGTTTAAGAGCTGGATATCTCTGTGAATGCTGCTTCCCAGGGACACACTCATAGATGAGCAAATAAGCTCCCCACTGTGTGCCCCAAGTATTCAGATTGCTGTTTCCATGCCATCTTCCCCATTTGTTTGCTGTTTTCTCTCCAAGAGCAGGGTAATGCCCTCAGGGTTCTATTGTAGCCAAGTCTAATGACCTTTGAAACTCCAGAATTTAAGCCCTTTTGGTTGTAAGAACTCACAAAATTCAGCTCCTCTCATTTTCCAAGCCAATGGCTTTGGGGAAATGTTCTCCTGTGCATTCCCCTGTGTGCTTCTCTCCCTCTTGCCCTTCTCCATGACCACAGATCCCTCCCCTCCACAGCAGCCTTGAGCCATTTCTCCTCTAAACTATATCTCCACACTTTCTACCTTCTATGATGTGGCCTTTTTTATCCCTTTAGCTGTGGAGTTTGTTCTGCCAATCTTCAGATTGATTTCTGGAGTATTTAGGATGATTTGATAGTTATTTAGTTGTGTTCCCAGGATGAAAAGAGCCTAGATTCCTTCTACTCCATGGCCATCTTGGAGAATCTCTCTTTCTTCCTCCTCCCTTTGCTCCTCTGTTTTGTTTCTTAAATTCCACATATGAGTGAAACCATATGATATTTTACTTTCTCTGACTTATACTCTCCAGCTCTATGCATATCAATACAAATGGCAAGATTTCATTTATTTTATGGCTGAATAATATCTTCTTTGTCCATTTACCAATTGATGGACACGGGCTGTTTCCATATTTTGGCTATTCTAAGTAATGCTACTATAAATACAGAGATACATTCATCCCTTTGATTTAGCTTTTTTTTTTTTTTTAAATCTTTTGGTAAATATCCAGTAGTGAAATTGCTGGATTATAGGGTAGTTCTATTTTTAACTTTTTGAGAAACCTCCATACTGTTTTCCACAGTGTTTGCGCCAGTTGACATTCCCATCAACAGTGCATTAGGGTTCTTTTTCAACTGCCAAACCTGTGCCGTTGATGTTAGCCATTCTGACAGGTGGAAGGTGATATCTTATTGTAGTCTTGATTTTTGTTTATTTTCCTGATAGTAAGTGACTATATGGCCATCTGGATGTCTTTTTTGGAGAAATGTCTGTTAATGTGTTCCTCTCATTTTTAAATTTGATTATTTGGGGTTTGAATTTTATAAGTTCTTTATATATTTTGGATACTAACCCTTTATCAGAAATGTCATTTGAAAATATCTTCTACCATTCAATATGTTTGTTGCCCTTTAGTTTCCTTTAATGTACAGAACCTTTTTTTAAAATTTTTTTTAACATAGTCCAAGTAGTTTATTTTTGCTTTTATTTCCCTTGTCTCAGGAGATCTATCTAGAAAAATAATTGCTGTGGTCAATGTCAAAAAAGTTACTGCTTGTGTTCTCTTCTAGGATTTTTATGGTTTCAGGTTTCACATTAAGGTCTTTAATCCATTTTGAGTTTATTTTTGTGTATGGTGTAAGGAAGTAATCTAGCTTTATTCTTTTGCTTGTTGCTGTCCAATTTTCCCAACACCATTTTTTGAAAAGGTTGTCTTTTCTTATTGGATATTCTCTCCTGTTTTGTAGAAGATTAATTGACCACACAGTTGTGGGTTCCTTTCTGGGGTTTCTATTCTGCTCTATCAATTTATATGTCTTTTTTTGTGCCAATACTGCACTGTTTTGATCACTACAACTTTGTAGTATAACTTCAAGTATGGAACTCTGATGATTCCAGGTTTCTACCTATGTTTTTAAGCTATAGTGATGTGTGGAATTTCTGCTGCTACAGTCTACGTTAGCCCATCCTTTTTGACACAAATATTTGGTAGGTTTCATTCACTTTTATGATAATCTGTAAAACTATCTTAGAATGTTTACTTGATTTGACAAATCAATTGAGTGTGCAAAGAGTTGAGTCTTGTCTCTATTATGTCTTTCCTTTGTTCATTCATCATTCATTTGTTCATTGAGAGTTATATTAATTTTCATCCTTTCTAGCTTTCCTTTTACTTCTTAGACAACTGAAACCTAGCTTGCACTATGGTTTCCAAAATGGAACTTTAAGCTGCTTCATAAACTTCTTCCTGACAAAACTAATCAACATTTTTCAAACCTCATCTTATTCATATTTTCTCCATTATTTGATTCTTCCTCTTCAGACCCCCACTTTTTGATTTACAGCATATAATTTACTTTTGGATCCTTACCCACCCTCCTTGGACACTCATTCACAATCCCTTGGTGATTTTCCTCCTCTTGCAAATTTTCTAAAACTAGTATTTCTCAGGTTTCATCCTTCACAGTCTTTCTGTCATCAACATTGTTTTTAAAAATCTCACCATTCCATGGTCTTTTCTTAGACTCTTCAACTTTCATATTTTTTTAAGTT
>PITA01027239.1:0-21286 GCA_004023965.1 Spilogale gracilis | reverse complement strand
GAACCTCCATACTATTTTCCAGAGTGACTGCACCAGCTTGCCTTCTCACCAACAGTGTAGGGGGTTTCCCCTTTCTCTGCATCCTTGCCAACATCTGTCATCCCCCCTGACTTGTTAATTTCAGCTATTCTGACTGGTGTGAGGTGGTATTCCCTGATGCTGAGTGTTGTTGAACACTTTTTCATGTGTCTGTTGGCTGTTTGGATGTCTTCTTTGGAAAAGTGTCTGTTCATGTCTTCTGCCCATTTCTTGATTGGTTTATTTTTGTTCTTTGGGTGTTGAGTTTGATGAGTTCTTTATGGATTTTGGATACTAGCCCTTTGTCTGATATGTCATTTGCAAATATCTTCTCCCATTTTGTCAGTTGTCTTCTGGTTTTGTTGACTGTTTCCTTTCCTGTGCAAAAGCTTTTGATCTTGATGAAGTCCCAGTAGTTCATTTTTGCCCTTGCTTCCCTTGCCTTTGGCGATGTTTCTAGGAAGAAGTTACTACGGCTGAGTTCAAAGAAGTTGCTGCCTGTGTTCTCCTCAAGGATTTTGATGGATTCCTGTCTCACATTGAGGTCTTTTATCCATTTTGAGTCTATTTTTGTGTGTGGTATAAGGAAATGGTCCAGTTTCATTCTTCTGCATATGGCTGGCTGTCCAGTTTCCCAACACCATTTGTTGAAGAGACTGCCTTTTTTTGATTGGGTATTATTTCCTGCTTTGTTGGAGATAAGTTGGCCCTAGAGTTGAGGGTCCATTTCTGGGCTCTGAGTTCTGTTCCCTTGATCTCTGTGTTTGTTTTTGTGCCCGTACCATACTGTCTTGATGATTATAGCTTTGGAAAAGAGCTTAAAGTCTGGAATTGTGATGCCACCAGCTTTGTTTTTCTTTTTCAACATTCCTCTTTTCTGGCTCCATATAAATTTTAGGATTATTTGTTCCATTTCTTTGAAAAAAATTGATGGTATTTTGATAGGGTTTGCATTAAATGTGTAGATTGCTCTAGTAGCATAGACATTTTCACAATATTTGTTCTTCTGTTCCATAAGCATGGAACATTTTTCCATTTCTTTGTGTCTTCCTCAGTTTCTTTCATGAGTATTCTGTAGTTTTTTGAGTACAGATTCTTTGCCTGTTTGGTTAGATTTATTCCTAGGTATCTTTTGGTTTTGGGTGCGTATAAATGGGATTGACTCTTTAATTTCTCTTTCTTCTGTCTTGGTGTATGGAAATGCAGCTTATTTCTGTGTACTGATTTTATATCCTGACACTTTACTGAATTTCTGTGTGAATTCTAGGAGTTTTGGAGTGGAGTCTTTTGGGTTTTCCACATAAAGTATCATATCATCTGCAAAGAGTGAGGTTTGACTTCTTTGCTGATTCAGGTGCCTTTTATTTCTTTTTTCTTTTTTTGTCTGGTTGCTGAAGCTAGGAATTCTAGTACTATGTTGAATAGCAGTGGTGATAGTGGAGCCCTGTCCTGTTCCTGACCTTAGGGGCAAAGCTCTCAGTTTTTCCCCATTGAGGCTGATATTCGGTGTGGGTTTTTCATAGATGGCATTTATGATATTGAGGTATGTACCCCCATCCCTACACCATGAAGAGTTTTGATCAAGAAAGGATGCTGTACTTTGTTAAATGCTTTTCCAGCATCTATTGAGAATATCATATGGTTCTTGTTCTTTCTTTTTTGATGTATTATATCACATTGATTGATTTGCATTTGTTGAACCAACCTTGTAGCCCAGGAATAAATCCCACTTGGTTGTGGTGAATAATCCTTTTAATGTACTGTTGGATCCTATTGGCTAGTATTTTGGTGATAATTTTTGCATCCATGTTCATAAGGGATATTGGTAATTCTCCTTTTTGATGGGGTCTTTGTGTGGTTTTGGGATGAAGGTAATGCTGGCCTCATAAAAGGAGTTTGGTAGTTTTCCTTCCATTTCCATTTTTTGGAACAGTTTCAGGAGAATAAGTATTAATTCTTCTGTAAATTTTTGGTAGAATTCCTCTGGGAAGCCAACTGGCTCTGGGTTCTTATTTGTTGGGGGATTGTTGATTACTGCTTCAAGTTCCTTACTGATTATGGGTCTGTTCAGGTTTTCTGTTTCTTCCTGGTTCAGTTTTGGTAGTTTATACATCTCTAGGAATGCATCCATTTCTTCTATATTGTCAAATTTGCTGGCATATAGTTGCTCAAAATATGTTCTTTTTTTTTAAAGATTTTTTTAATAAAGATTTTATTTATTCAGTTGACAGAAACATGGCTAGAGGTGAGTGAGACACAAGCAGAGGGAGTGAGAGAGGGAGAAGCAGACTTCCACCGACAAGGGAGCCCGACGTGGGGCTTTATCCCAGGACTCTGGGATCATGACCTGAGCCAAAGGCAGACTCTTTAATGACTCAGCCACCCAGGTGCCCTGCTTATAATATATTCTTATAATTGTTTGTATTTCTTTGGTGTTGTGATCTCTCCTCTTTTACTCATGATTTTATTAATTTGGATCCTTTCTCTTTTCTTTTTGATAAGTCTGGCCAGGGGTTTATCAATCTTATTAATTCTTTCAAAGAACCAGCTCCTAGTTTTGTTGATCTGTTCTACTGTACTTTTGGTTTCTGTTTTGTTGATTTCTGCTCCAGTCTTTATTATTTCTCTTCTGCTGGGTTTAGGCCTTATTTGCTGTTCTTTCGCTAGCTCCTTTAGGTGTAGGGTTAGTTTGTATATTTGAGACTTAGTTGTTTCTTGAGAAAGTCTTGTGTTGCTATATATTTTCCTCTTAGGACCACCTTTGATGCATCCCAAATATTTTGAACAGTTGTGTTTTCATTTTCATTTGTTTCCATGACTTTTTAAAATTCTTTAATTTTCTGGTTGACCCATTCATTTTTTAGTAGGATGCTCTTTAGCCTCCATGTATTTGAGTTCTTTCAAATTTCCTCTTCTGGTTGAGTTCTAGCTTCAAGGCATTGTGGTCTAAAAATATGCAGGGAATGATCCCAATCTTTTGGTACCAGTTGAGACCTGGTTTGTGACTTAGGATGTGATCTATTCTGGAGAATGTTCCATATGCACTAGAGAAGAATATGTATTGTCTTGCTTTGGGATGGAATGTTCTGAATGTACCTGTGATGTCCATCTTGTCCAGGGTGTCATTTAAAGCCTTTATTTCCTTGTTGATCTTTTGCTTAGATGATCTGCCCATTTCAGTGAGGGGGGGGTGTTAAAGTCCCCTACTATTGTGTTATTGTTGATGTGTTTCTTTGATTTTGCTATTAATTGGTTTGTATAATTGGCTGCTTCTATGTTAGGGGCATAGATATTTAAAATTGGTAGGTCTTGTACATACCCTTTACGTATAATATAGTGTCCTTCCTCATCTCTTATTATATAGTCTTTGGCTTAAAATCTGATTTGTCTGATATAAGGATTGCCACCCCAGCTTTCTTTTGATGTCCATTAGCATAGTAAATGGTTTTCCACCTCCTCACTTTAAATCTGGAGATGTCTTTGTGTTTAAAATGAGTCTGTTTCAGGCAGCATATTGATGGGTCTTTTTTTTTTTTTAATCCATTCTAATACCCTTTGTCTTTTAATTGGGGGCATTTAGCTCATTCACATTCAGGGTAACTATTGAAAGATGAATTTAGTGCCATTGTATTACCTGTAAGGTGATTGTTACTGTATATTGTCTCTGTTCCTTTCTGGTCTGTGTTATTTTTAGGCTCTCTGTTTGCTTAAAGGACCCCTTTCAATATTTCATGCAGGACTGGTTTAGTGTTTGCAAATTCTTTTAGTTTTTGTTTGTCCTGGAAGCTTTTTATTTCTCCTTGTATTTTCAATGACAGCCTAGCTGAGTATAGTATTCATGGCTGCATATTTTTCTCATTTATTGCTGTGAATATATCATGCCAGTCCTTTCTGGCCTGCCAGGTCTCTGTGGGTAGGTCTGCTGCTAATCTAATTTTTCTACAGTTTTAGGTCACAGACCTCTTGTCCTGAGCTGCTTTCATGATTTTCTATTTGTCTCTGAGATTAAAAGTTTTACTATTAGATGATGGGGTGTTGACCTATTTTTATTGATTTTGAGGTGGGGTTCTCTGTGCTTCCTGGATTTTTTTTTTAAAAGATTATTTATTGACAGAGAGACAGCGAGAGAGGGAACACAAGCAGGGGGGAGTGGGAGAGGGAGAAGCAGGCTTCCCGTCGAGCAGGGAGCCCAATGTGGGGCTCGATCCTAGGACCTTGGGATCATGACCCAGGCTGAAGGCAGACACTCAACAACTGAGCCACCCAGGCACCCCATGTGCTCCCTGGATTTTGATGCCTATTTCTTTCCCCAAATTAGGGAAGTTCTCTGCTATAATTTGCTCCAGAGTACCTTCTGCTTCTCCCTCTCTCCCTCTAATCCCAGTTATTCTAATATTGTTTAATCTATGGTATCACTTTTCTCTCGAATTCTCCTCTCATGACCCAGTAGTTTTTTATGTCTTTTTCTCAGCTTCTTTATTCTCCATCATTTGGTCTTCTGTATCATTAATTCTCTCTTCTGCCTCATTTATCCTAGCAGTAAGAGCCTCCATTTTTTATTGCACCTCATTAATAGCTTTTTGATTTCACTTTGGTTAGATTTTAGTTCTTTTATTTCTCTAGAAAGGGATTCTCTAGCATCTTCTATGCTTTTTTCAAGCCTAACATATCTTTGTAATAGTTGTTCTGAATTCTAGTTCCGACATTTTGCTAATGTCTGTATTGATTAGGTCCCTAGCAGTTGGTACTTCCTCTTGTTCTTTTTTTTGAGGTGAGTTTTCCACTTTGTCATTTTGTCCAGAGAATAGATGAGTGAGAGAACAAAATGCTAAAAGGCTAACAATGACACCAGAAAAATAAACACTCAACAAATCAGAAGAGACCTGAAACTGGGGTGGGGGCAGAGGAAAGAAAGGAGAAAAAAAAAGATCAGGCTGGAGTATAGAACAGAGCCACACTTGATTTTGAGTTAATTTTGTTCTGTTAGAAGAAACTGCCCCCTAAAATTTTAAAGAAAAAACACCATGTATATACAAAAATAAGGGTAAATATGGTGAAGGGATAGAATATGACTGCAAAGATGAAAATTAAAAAATATTTTAAAAAAGGAATTAATAAGATAAGTTGATTGAAAAAAGAAAGAAAAAAATTAAAAAAAAAAAAAGAATGTGATCAGGTGGGAGACTAGAGCCAAGCCATACACTATATTTAGGGTATATTTTGGTCTGTTAGAAGAAACTGTATCCCAAAATTTTAAAGAGAGAAAAACTTCTATATATACAAAAAATAAGGTTAAATACAATGAAGGAGTAGAATATGACTGTAAAAATAAAAATTAAAAAATATTTTTAAGACGGTATTAAATTTAAAAAGGTATTAATAAGATGTTTAAAATAGGATGGATGTTCTTGCTGACTTTTGGGGGAGGGGCCTGTTGCGGTGATTCTCAAATGTCTTTGCCGGATGCAGAATTTCACCACACTTGCCAGGGGCCAGGCTAAACAATCTGCTCAGGTTTGCTCTTGGTAGCTTTTGTTCCCTGATGCTTTCCGTACAGCTTTGGAGGATGGGAATAAAGATGGTGGCCTCCCAGTCTCTGCTCCAGAGGAGCCAAGAGCCCGGGAACCCCTCTTCAGTGCGCCCTCAGAGAAAAGCAGTCAATCACTCCTGTCTCCCTGGTCTCCAGCCATGCCCTCTGCTTATCTGGCCTGTGACCCAGCCTTTCTGTCTCTGGAGCTTGGCCCCGTTTGGAGTCTTCAAACCCAGAAGATTCCTGCAGCGCACTCCCGTGCCACTCCTCCAGGTGGAGAAAGTGTGAGAGTGGGTCTCCCGGGATCTGCCACTTGCAGGGCTCCTGCTTGAGGAGCAGTGGCCCAGCTGTGCCTTGGATCACTGTTTATGACAACCCTGAGCTGAGAGCCCCTCCTCGGCTCCATCTCTTCAGCTGGCTTCCCCCTTCCAATACTTGAGAGCTCTGCCATACTCAGGCACCCTGGTCTTTCTGTGACCCCAAGGGACCTGAGACCACACTATCCCAAGGAGCATTCCATCCCATGCTTAGCCACTGGAGCGATGTCCCTCCATGGAGCAGACTTTTAAAAGTTCTGATTTTGTGCTCTACTGCTCTATCGCTTGCTGGGACCCAGCATCCCCCCTCCCCCACTGCCACAGTCTATCTTCTGTATATCTCCTCAGATTCACTTCTCCACATGGTCACTTTTCTGTTCCTAGAATTGCTGTTATTCTTTTCTTTAATCTCCTGTTGAGTTTGTAGGTGTCCAGCATGGCTTGGTAACTAGCTGAATTCCCAGGAACAGACAAAATTTAGGTCTTCTACTCCTCCGCCATCTTGCTCCTCCCCCAGTGTGAGGTTTATTTTAAACTTTTAAAAAATTTATTCCAACAGTAGTGTCTTCCTTGATTTGTTTTTAGTGTGTCTCGCTTTCTGTTGGCTCCATCTTAGCTTCCAAACAGGCTCAACCTTTTCTCTCTAAACTTTTCTTTTGATTTTATCTCCTTGGGTTTCCTTTACTGCCTGGGTTCATAGCTTTCATCTGCTCTTGTTTCTTATCAGGGCTGAGATATAGGGTAACGTGAGTGAGATGCCTGGGGCATGGACATTGCAGGAATCTCTCTCCAAGTCCTGGAAGTGCAGGGTGTGGAGTTGGTACTAGCATAATTTTGCTTTTGTGAATTTTGCATCCTAGGTGCCTGGCTTGCCTCACCCTAGTCCTGGCTCTGCTACTTAAATTTCTCATTAGTGGATATTCATTATAAGCTGGTTTCTGCTCCAAATAGGCCTCATTTATTCAAATTTTTGGGCATCCACTCTGCCCTATGCATTGTGCTAGGTTTGGGGAATATAAAGAGTCTCAAGACACCGCTTCCTTCACCTAGATTGTTTCCTCAGATTTACTGCTTTTCAAGTGTAGTGCCTTTCCCCCCATTCCATCTCATTCCTGCCTGTTCATCCTAACCCCAACCCAACTCTTCAGAACATACAGCTATTTTTATGACAAGGCACCATCTCAAGGAACCAGTGGGCATTTGGGCAGTACATCAGTGTCTCTCATTCTGGAAGCTGGTGAAAATTAGAAATTGACTTGTCCTTTCACTGTGTTAAAGTAAGGGTACCCAGGATTTCTCCTGGGGTAATGGGCCTTGAGACTTATGTTGCTGGGAATGTTGCTCGTTCATTCATCTTCTGCTTAGTATCTTCTGTTTAGAATCTTTCCATCTCCTTCCAGTACATTGATACCCAAAGGCAAGCTGATTCTCTGTCCAGCTATTTGGCTCACTCTTACCAACTTTGTTTCATGGGTCCTATGTTCTTTTCCTGTTCTTTGCTGACTTGTTTTTAATGTAATTTTGCTGAATGACCCTGCTCTGCTTGGTGTTCTCACTGCTTATTCATGAAAATAAACTCATTTACTCATTTAAGGAGTGAATAATGAACACATATTCCACCTCAAGTAGAATAGGGGCGCCTGGGTGGCTCAGATGGTTAAGCCTCTGCCTTCAGCTCAGGTCATGATCTCGGAGTCCTGGGATCGAGCCCCACATCTGGCTCCCTGCTGAGCAGGGAGTCTGCTTCCCCCTCCCTCTTTCTGCCTGCCTCTCTGCCTGCCTGTGATCCCTCTCTGTGTCAAATAAATAAATAAAATCTTCAAAAAAAAAAAAAAGAGTAGGAGTCACTACAGTTATAACAATGAGCCCAACCAAACATTCCTTGTAATCCTGAGCTAGAGAGAAAAGTTAGGTATAAATCACACCATCTGGGGGGTGAGGTGATATTTGCTGTGAAGGAAAGTTAGAGATGCAGCTGATCTTGGGACATTTGAGTTGAGATCTCTGTTTTCATTTCACTTAACCAGCAGTCAGTTTTGAGTCTTGCCCTGCATCAGGACTGATACAAAGAAAGCACCCATTTTCAATTCTGGCCTTTGTTTTTGTATTCTCTTTTTCTTGCTTGCAGCTTGCCCCCAACCATTTACCTTACGCAAGGCTGCCATGAATTGTGTTCTTACTCAGTAGTGGTTATCAACCATGATCATTAACTCATTGTCCTTTGGAAGTTATTTTCTCCCTTGTTTTCTTAACATTTGACTCTGTTGGTTCTTTTCCTACGTCTTTGTTAGCTTCTTTTGTTATATTTTCTACTTCTTTGCCTTTCCTAAAAGTTGCCCTAACCCAGATTTTGTCTTGGGCCCCTTCTGTATCAGCTTAGCCTTTCTTGGCAGTCTTGTCCATTCTAGGAAACTCTGGGTTACCATTTTTATGCAAATGGATGGCTAATAGATCTAAGTTATGCTCTAGTTTGCAAGTATTGTCAGTAGAGGTGTACAGAGAGGCACATTTCCATGTGTACAGGTGTACACAGAGGTAGAAATTCACGCAGAGATAGGGAACACCCTAAGTGGAATTCATTATCTTTAAGTCAGTAACGTTATAATCTCCCAGTCTCCTTGCTTGAAATCTCGAACATTTCCCACCTTCTTGCTCTCAAGACTCAACATCTGCCTATCTGCCAGGCGGTGCCAGTTAGTCCTGTATAATAACACCATGTCACGGTTTCTTCTTTTTCAGCATGTGCTTGTTCAGCTCTAGTTCAGGCCTTCCTTCCTTTCTCCCCGTCTTTTCTGGTTCTTCCCTAAGGTACAGCTGCTGCTGTCTTTCTTAATTCCAGATGACTCTGAATCCGGTGCCAGGTTTATTTTTCTGAAACACAATTCTGATCTGTTGTTCTCCTCTGCTCATTCATACTTCAGAAATTTCTTACTGCCTTTGAAAAATGGGCTGGTTTTCTAGATCTTTTTAACTTGTTTTATTTTCCTTGCCGCTGCCTCCCTTCATACAGGCTGGATTCTCTCCAAATGGAATTAATGTTGTAAGAACCTGCCTGTTTTTCTGTTTGTGTCTCTGCTTTTGTTTCCATTTGCTAGCAGTGAGCTTTTCTCTCATTTTCAGTTCTTCCTTTACATCTTTCCTGAAGCTCTCTCAGATTTCCTGACCCAGAGGTACTTTCTTTCTTCCATCCTAAGTACATTTACCCAAACTTAAGAAAAGTGAGTGCTTATCACCTCCCAACTTGTATTATTATTTCAGTATAATTTTTATAAATCTAATTAGCTTTTGTATTCTTTGCTGTGCCTTGTGTAGTACATTGTCCAAGTATTTGTTGAATTAGCAAGTGGATGAATGCCTTCTGGATTAAACCATCAGACAGTCTGGCCTCCTCTGTGTGCCCTTCCCATTACCTTGTTGTTTATCTAAGACCATCTGTTTCTTTCCCTTCTTGCTTTTTTCCTTCTTCTTCTTCTTCTTTTTTTTTTTTTAACTTTACCCCAAATTTCTTCATGTATTGCTAAGTGGCTTATTACCCTTTGTCTTTGTAGCTTCTCTTTTCCTGAATTAGTGTTAATTTCACTTTAAAGAAAAATCATACCATTTCAGTGAAGGGTGTATGTAGGAAATTTACAGGAAATGGATTCTAGTGTTGAGCATTACATTTTGACGCATTTTATAGGAAATAAGCCCGCCCACCAGGATTTTGGAAATTTGCAAGTATAGGCTTGAATCCCTGGGCTGGTGGCCAGCTGAGAGGAGAAAGTAGAAGTGATGATGTGTTCAGTGTCCAGGTGGAAGGCCAGGGGCCAGCTCTAGGGCTCTGGATTCCAGTCTACTGACCCAGGCAGCTGCCTTATATTCCTTAGAAGCAGCTGCCTTGAGCTTGTGGACAGATGATTGGTTTGAAGTGATGTCAGGTAGGAGTAGGGAAATCGATGTCTAACTGCAGTGTTGTCATTTTTTGAAACCTAATGAACCACCTGGGGTTCCATGCATAGTTTTGGATATCTGGTTATGGCAGTGATTTTGTGGCATAGATTTTGTTGATGAATTCCAAAGGAGTTAATTTACTTGGTTCACAGACGAATGTCATTTGTCCAATGTAAAACTTAGTAAGTGCTGCATCTTTTTAAAAAATATTTATTTACTTGAGAGAGAGAGAGAGAGTGTGAGAGCATGAGAGGGGAGAAGGTCAGAGGGAGAAGCAGACTCCCCGTGGAACTGGGAGCCCGAGGTCGGACTTGATCCTGGGACTCCAGGATCATGACCTGAGCTGAAGCTAGTGGCTTAACCAACTGAGCCACCCAGGTGCCCCAGTGCTGCATCTTTTGAGTCCTAGTTTAGTACCTATTTCATTATAACCTTGAGAGTCAGATCTTTACACTTTTTTTTTCAAAATTCTGTTCCCTCCTGCTCTTGTCCATTTCAGAAGCCAAGTGGAACTGCAGAACTCTTCATCCCTGCCTCATTGCCCTGTTTGTGGAGGTTTTTAGTTGAAGTGTCCCAGATAAGCAGGCTAGCGATACCTTGCAAAGAGAGTCAGGACAGATGGTGTGCTTGTCTAACTGCCTAGGAGAAAGTGACACTGGGACACAGGAGGCCCCCTGCCGCCTGATGTTTTTATCATGCACGTACTACATTTCTGAGGGTACAGAGAAGGCTAGAGGTTAACTGCTTGCCAGTCACCTGTCTGTCTTTGATTTCAGCTAGTGACAACTGAGCTACTCAAGGCAGGAAGAACTCTGAGCTGAGCAGTGGAGGCCCCCGGATCTGGAGAGAAGAGGCGACCTTGGAACCAGTAATGAGCCATCCTGACTTCAGGCTGAACCTCCGGCCCCTGGGGACCCCCAGAGGTAGCAAAAGGGAAATGGAGTCTATTCTAGCAACTGGAGACCTGAAATAAAATAACAATGGAATGGAGGCCCAGGGCGGGTCTTAGGGCAGAGGTGCACTGCAATGCTTTTGGAGACCTGTTAAATATTCTTCCATGTTATTTATTCTAGAATTAAATGTGGTTTCTTGTTGTCGTAATTTATTATATTGAGTACAGCTGTTTAGTTTCCTCCAGAAAAGACACAATCTTTTAGTAATTCCTATTTTAAAAAGTTTGTGTCTGTAACAGCAAAGCATATTGAACCCATTATTCAGATTATATTCTCTGCATGTTGTGATGCTGATTTAAAACTTAAGTCTCATCTGTGTACATTTTATGCATGTTTCCTTACCGTTCTTTCCTTTTTGTGACCATGTGAAATCATTATCAGAGCCTTTCATTATTAGTCTTTCTACATTAAAAAAAAAAAAGGTAAAATATCTCCAGTTTAAAAATACAGAGATGCTTGGTTGAGGAGAGTTGATTGCTGCCTCATGTTTCTAGGTGTGTCCTCTGTGGTTGGCCCACACGGTGTTGGTGCTTCGCCAGGTGACAAAAAGTCAAAGAACAAGTCCATACGAGGGAAGAAAAAGAGCGTATTTGAAACCTACATGTCCAAGGAGGATGTCTCAGAAGGCTTGAAGAGAGGAACACTTATCCAGGTGCTTAAAAAGTACTAGGCGGCTCTTCCTTGACGGTGTGGAATCATAAGTAATCTGTTGCTCATTAAACTGTTTGTTGTTCTGCATTGTGTGCTGGAGGGACGTGGTGCAAGAACAGGCGCGGGGCTTCCCACTTCTTACACCTGCAGTGCAGTTCGGGGTGGTAAGCAGCACAAGGCAGACAGACTAAGTGCCCTGAAATTTGAGAGGAGGGAGCCAATACTTAAAGTTAGAGTTGTCTGGGAATTTTTTTCTTTTTTTGGTCGAGGATATTTAATTGGAAGGGATATATTTGGACCACCACGCATTGGTACAGTTGGAACAAGTGAGGGTTAGAGAAAGAGCTTTATGGACAGAGAGACCCGTGTGTGCTACTAAGAAGGAAGTGGGAAACAGGGTTTGACTGTCAGGAGCACTGATAGTTCAATTTGCCTGGAGCACATGGATGCTAAAAGGTGGAGACTAGGGCTGAACAGGAACCAGTAAACAGCACCAGACAATATTTGTTTTATAGTTTACAGAATGCTTTTACAAGCTAGGTCAGCGGTTTGGCTCAGCAAAAGTTTGTTGAGCATCCACTGGGAGCTGGGAGCTTAGTTAGGAGTGTGCCGCCTGGGTGCTCTCGAGAGGAAGGTGGGTGACACTGGCTTTCTGTTCTTTGAGCTCCAGCCCAGTGCGGGCAGGCAGTCATGTGAATGAATGATTTAGGGATAGATGATAAGTGCTCAAATAAAAGTGGTACTGGGGTGTATGGGAGGGTGTTGGGGGGAACTGGGAGCCTGGGGGAGGTGACGACTAGTTGGGGCCTATTACATGAGTGATATGTGTGTGAGAAGGAGGTGTGGAGAGGGAGTGACACCAATGAAAACATGACTTGTGAAACAGTGGGGAGTAAGGCAGCTTAGGTCTCGTTAGGCATGAAATATGAGGTAGGAAGTAGGTAATGAGATGGAGAGTGAGGCAGGGCACATGTTCTTTGAATTAAGTGTATTTTCTCATTAGTGGATTGGTATATAGAGGCATGCCAGGTGTTAACCTGGCTCACTTGAAGATGTTGGTTGTGTTCCATTCTGAACACATTCTCTCATTTCTCTCATTCTGAGAGCCCAGCTTCTATATTTGTGGTTTTGACTGAAGATTCAGCCAGTGAACAAATACTGTCATCTTCTTTCCTTTTTAATCACCTTTTTATATGTCCCTGTGGTCAAGTGCACATATGATTAATGTAGACTCTTGGTTTGTTTGATTGTGACCTTTTGACCCCCTCCATTGACCCCGTGCCGTTGTCCTCTATCCCCACCTCCTCTGGTAACCACCTGTCTGTATCTCTGAGGTTTTTTTTTTTTTTAAGATTCCACATGTAAGAGACCCAATAGTACTTGTCTTTCTCTGTGAGAGCTGTTTGATTTAGCATAATGTCTTTGAGGTCCATCCATGTGGTCACAAATGGCAAGATACCATCCCTTTTTATTTCTGAGTATACACCATAATTTCTTTATCCTTTCCTCCATTAAGGGACAGTTTGGTTGTTTTTATAACTTGTCTATTATAAATAGTGCTGCAGTCAACATGGGGTGCTCATATCTTTCTCTGTTAGTGTTTTTATTGACTCTTGAATGGAAAACTTCTTAACAAATGGGTTGATCTTCCTGATTTTAGAGGTACTCTTAGCACCCCCCCCCTTTATTTAACTTTCCTTGGATTTCTTTGACGAGGCCTCTCTTAGGAGAGTTGAATCTGCATTTGGACATTTGTCCCTTCCTAATCCATTCATTTGCTGTTTAACCTTCAATCCACATACTGAGCTCCATTTTATCTACAGGTTACTTGGCCCTCATCTTGTTTCATGTATGGGACCTTTTTGTGCCTTTCCCATTTCATCGCCTGCCACTCTCCTTCAGCTTCATGCTGCTCTGTTCACCCTGATCTTTAAGACCTACGCTGTAAAAACTCTGCTCTTTGCTTTTTCCATGACTCTGTACACATTGTTCCTAGTGCTTGGAATGCTTTCTGCCATTATCTTGATGTAATTGTGCTTGAACTTTCAGTCCCTACCTAAATGTTACCCCTTTGAGAAGCCTTATTTTAATTCCCCAAGCAGAATTGGCCATGACTACTTACTTGAAGCTGACTTCGTTGTTTACCCTTTATTCTAAACTTATTACCATTTCTTGGTATTTATGTTTCCTCAAATAGACCATTCACTTTCTTGTGGGGGAGGGTTGTATCTTATTCCCACAAATTAGCCCAGTGTGTGACATTTGATTGGTGCGTAAGTTTATATTGAATAAATATTTACTGAGTGAATAAAGGACCAGGGTACTGTCTTTTGAAGAAGGGTGAGGGAAGTTCTGTTGTTATAGCTTAGAAGAAAAACTGCTTATAAATTTGGTTATAGAATTTATAGAGATAGGATGAGGAGACTATTCTGGAATGATACAGTTTTTCTCCTTCCTATTAATTTTTGCTTTCGAAGCAACTCTGCTGAAATTAAAACAAAACAAAAAGGTGATCAATATAACGACTTTCTTTCCCAGGAGTTTGTAAATGATTCCTCCTGGCTGTGACATCATGAGATTCTGCAGCCAGAGCCTCCCCCCACAGATGAGAACAGTTGTTCTTTGCAGATGGGGAGAGGAATGGGTTCCAGATATGAGGTCACCATGTGAAATATACAACACTGTAAATAAGATTTTCATAGGCAGGGAAACAGAGTCCATCTGCTTTCTGATATGAACTTTATGTGTGCAGGCCTTGATGGGTAAGATAAAAAACTAGGCAAGTAAAGCTATGTAGATGCTGTTGGAGAAAAGTAAGCTTATTAGATAACACTTGTAAGTATTTGTTAACTTTTATATTCAAATTTAAGTATATTGTGGCATCCCTTTTTTCTCCCCATCCAGAGAAGAAACTTTTATTGAGAGATACCAAGGAGTTATTTTAAAAATAGGAGTAGAATAATACTTTTGTTTTTAATACTTCGAACATAGGTGCTTTGCCCTATGTGGGAATGACAAATCTGTAGTGACCAAAGGAATCTCTTTCCTGTGTTTGAACTGACCAGCAGTAACACTTGATCATGTACATGTAATTTGGAAAAAAAAGTTGTTTTTTTTTTTTTTGTAAACAAGTCTCACATCATACATACATCCTTTCTCCATAGGTGCAGTATAGGAGATTGTTATAGGAGGTGTTGGAAGAAGTGAAAGTATGGGATAGGAAAATGTGGGATAGCCTAGAGGGGGCTCATCTTTGGGTGATGACCAGAGTAACATGGGTATGACGGTAGAATTGGTTGGTTTCCTTATCTCAGATGATGCTTTGGCTGCAGGTGGTTCTGGTTGATCCCCTAGAGCAGCCTGAGGCATGATGTCAGAGTTCCCTTACAATAGAATATTGGTGTAAAGTTGTTTTTGGACCTTATAAGAATTCCTAGTCCAGGAAGATAGGATAGGATGGGTTAGTTTCTAGGACCTTTACCATTTGTTAAGAGTGAAATCGGGTATGAATGAACTAGAAAAAGTTAGCCATTCAGACGGCCCAGATGATCTTCATAAAATTACCAGCAGGGCTGGTGGGAGAGCTTCAACTCTGTGGCATTCATTAAGTAGCTCATGTTTCTTGACTGTCTACTAAATGCCAGGCGCATGTATACCGGTGAGAGAGATAGGTAATTCACTGGGGGAGATGGGCAAAAACAACCAAAGAAATATGGAGGGAATTACAGCATGTGCTGAGCACTGCTAGGGAAGTAAGAAAGATGAGAAAGATGGAGCGCCTGGGTGGCTCAGTTGGTTAAGCAACTGCTTTCAGCTCAGGTCATGATCCTGGAGACCTGGGATCGAGCCCCACATCGGGCTTCCTGCCGAGCTTCTCCCTCTTTCTTCCTGCTTCTCCCTCTTTCAGTCCCTCTGCTTGTGTTCCCTCTCTAGCTGTGTTTCTCTCTGTCAAATAAATAAATAAAATCTTAAAAAAAAAGAAAAAAGAAAGATGAGAAAGAAGAATTAGAGAGAGCCACTTTACATGGGGCGGTTAGGCTGCTCTGAGCAGGTGATTCCTGAGCTCAGAGCTAAAGGGTGAAAATGAGCCAGCTCTCAGGAGAATTAGACAAAGAACGTCCTAGGCAGAGAAACCAGCTCATGAAAGAATGGCAGGCAGAAAAAAGGCTTGGTGTTTTTGAGGAACATGAAGGGAGCTGTTGGACATAGTGAGCAAAGGGAACTCTGCGCAGGAATAAGCTGGAGAGTCAGGCAGCCGCCACAGCTAGTTGGATTTTATTAAAACTGAAGGGTTTTCAGTAGGGAGAGGGTATGAGGTATTTTATGCTTTAGAAATATCTCTCTGGCAGTTGTGAGGTGAATGGACTCGAGTGGAAGCTGGGCAACCATGTGGAAGGCCATTCGAGTAAATGGGGCAAGGGAAGAAAGGTAGTGGCGGTGGAGATGGCGGGGGGTGGACAACGGTGGAGCCGGGACTGGCAGGAAGCTGATGGCTTGACTGTCCAGGAGAGGCAGAGGGAGGAATAAGGCAGGACTCCTAAGTTTTGAGTTGAGCTGCTAGATGGATGATGTTGCCATTAACTAAGACCAGAAGATGCCGGAAGGTGGTGCAGGGGTGTCGGGAGAAGGGAGCAGATGGCATAAATGAGCGAACAGGCCCTGGTGATGACTGTGGCAAGCAGAAGCAGTCCAAGGCAGTGATGGGAGAGGGCTTTGGAACCACACTGCTGGGCTTGAATGTGCTGTTCAGGTGGGCCCTCTCAGCCCCTCGGCGTTCTCATTGGTAAGATGGAGGACAGTGATACCTACCTCATAGGATTGATTAGGGGGTTAAATTCATTGGTGGATAGAAAGCTCTTAAAACAGCGTGTAACATGTAGTATACTTATATAAGTGTTATCTGAGATTTTTTTTATTGATATAAGAGAAGTGTTTGTTATTCAACTCAGGTGGTTCCTGCCACAGAGGGTTAGCCGGGTTTTTGAGAAAATATGGAAATGCATATTTATATGTGAAATTCCTTTGCTTTAAGTATCTCAAACATCCTGTAAGCCAAATAAAACATGTTTGTGATTGCCAAGTTAGGCTAATTAGCCTGGTTGTGTGGTATTTTTCTACAGTAACCTTCAGTTCCTTGGGTGGGGGCATGGAGAAGTTCAGATAGTCGGGGCTAACCAAGAGTGAGGGCTTGCAAGTGGAATAGGAAAGGGAGAGTGGACCCAGGACTCAGAGTTTACAAGGGCAGGAGGTAATGACAGATTATGGCAATCAGGTGGCCAAGGAATTGACTAAACATAGTGTGGAAACAAAATGTGGTCAAGTCCATGGGCTGGAAGTCTTAGTGAAGACAAAGAATTATTAAAGTGGGATTTTTACCTTAAGCGAGATGGAAAGATAGAAGATTGTTGTCACAAGGTGTGAAATTGGAGTTTTCATGTTCGGAGTTGGTGTCAATTAGCAATGATGCCAAGAGACAGCAGTGACCATGGTGGAGAGTGGTTAGGGTGGGTAGAGGAAAAGGTGGCTAGAGTGACCAGCTAGGGTTGGCTCGTCAACCATATGGATAGAGTTCTGTAAGTGTTTATAGGAATGGTGGTACAGAGGAAGACAGTGAGCTACGTACGAGTCAGACCATTAGGGAATGAAGCAGGAATGCTGTCAAGAGGTTTGAAGGTGATAGCACTGAGGGGCTAATGACACGATCTTCAGAGGGTCTGGATTTTGATTAAGAATGGAGGGAAAAATAATTTTAAAGCTAGAGTGGGAAAGCAGAGGGGAATGTCCTTCTTCTGGTCCCTGAGACACATGGGATAGGAGAGAGAAAATCGACTCCCTTTGAGAGCACGTCAAGTGAAGTGATCATATTCAAGAGGACAGCTGGGTTTCAGTTAGGTCAAGGCGCCCAGGAGCGTTCAGGGAGGAGATGGGGCATGCAGGAGCCCCACGGAACAAGTCCCAGGGCTAGGAAAGGGTTGAGGAGGAAGGTGAGTGAAGAGGGATTGGAGTAGATTAGGTGATGGCCATAAAAATGTGGAAATGGAAGTCCTGGACTCTTGCAGGTGAGTAAGACAAAATCTTGCCAGAAGTTAAAAGGCCATTTCTTGATTAGTTTACAGACAGCTTCCCTCATCAGGCTGGGGGATGGACTCTGGTCCGCTGTGGAATTCTGGTTAGAGTTTCTTTTTCCTCAGTATGATTTGCACTCCCAAGGAAATCTGTTTCTGAGGTCCATTTCTTTCTTTTTTTAAAAAATATTTACTTATTTATTTGATAGAGAGAAACATAGCCAGAGAGGGAACACAGGAGGCAGGGGGAGTGAGAGAGGGAGAAGCAGGCTTCTGGCAGAGCAGGGAGCTCGATGCGGCTCGAACCCATGTCTCCGGGATCATGACCTGAGCCGAAGGCAGTTGCTTAACCCACTGAGCCACCCAGGCGCCCCTGAGGTCCATTTCTTAAGAGTATGCTCTACACAAACTGCAGATGTTTTCTTGAACAAGGCTTCTTTCTTCTCCTGTATGCTTTTATATATCAGGATCTTTGGGATAGACAATCAAGAGTAGAATCTTTAAGATCCTTTTAATATCCATTCTTTTAAAAATAGAGCCTAGACAGAGCCCTGAGCAACCTCTTTTGTTTGAGAGCCCACTGTTAGTCTCTCTACATGCGTTAGGCCCTTTGACAGCAGAAGGCATTCTTATCTCTCTCTGCTTCTTAAGGTGGTAACTATTCATTGAGCTGGAAAGGATGATAGAAAACTAGCAGTTGAGGGGGAAAAACAAAACAAACCTTAGATCAGAAAGCAATGCCCAGAATCAGAAAATGAATTTTTAAAAAAATCTGACTTGAGTGAATGGACTTGATTTATTTGGAGTGTCTTTCCATCACTCGACACGGGGCTCTGTGAGGCAGACTGTTATTATTCTCCATTGTGTCCCCATCAGTAGCATAGTGCTTCCCATGCAAAACTTCCGGAAATTTGGATAAATGTAATCAGCCTTTTGTCTTCCTCCCCCAACAACAACAACAACAACAAACAGCTGTTCTAGAAGTGAAATTGCAGTGACATTCTTGAAAAGGGTCTGACCTCAGAGAGCTTTGCCAGCCTCGTCTTCTGCCCCCTCTATCTCTTACCCTAAACAGAGTTGCAGCACGATGGGAGAAGAGTTTTTGCCCTCTTAAGCACTCTGGCTTACACAATGCTGTTTGCCTCTGTTTCCCTTCTGTTTTATCGGCAAGTTTTTCTCCTCCATCAAGGACCAGGTCAGACAGTGTCTGTGAAGCCTTTCCTGGTGCCCCCCGCTGAAAGTCACCTGTGCCCTCACTTACGGCAGCCTTCGGATTCTACCTCATAAACAAGGACCGAGCTTGATTGTCACTCTCTCTCCACATTTTCTCAGGGTCTAGAATGTAGTATTCAGTAAATCTTGAATTAAGGCTATGTGGGCTGTTAACAATGGTATAAACTGTTGTGTGGAAATTTGCAATGTAAACAATATGTTTCACCAGTGAAGGGAACTTTTTCCTTTATTTTATGCCCTCACCTATTTTGTTAATTAATGTATCTTTGAGTCTTTCAACATTTTAGAGGGGAAATGTTACTTAAAACACTTTCTCAAGACATCCTTTGAGTCTGGCTCTTAGGAAAATAACTGCCTCCCTCCATGTGTTCCAGTGGCCTTCAAATGCAGCCGGAACCTTGGGAGGGTTAGCAAGAGCCTAAAATACTGAGCTGCTATTGAAGACGGCCCCCACCTGCACCCCTCTGCATAAATAGAAGCCGACCCTGATTTGGTGCTGGAATAACATGAAGTTGAAGGCAGACTGGGTGGCCTGGCTGTCGGAGCCAGGATTCCCATTTACGTTAAGAGCTGGTTCTGGACCATTTTGAATTATTGACTCATGCAGCTCTGCAGAAGGGCCAGGGTAAAGAATATGCATCTGGTCTCTCAAGGTTAAGTATCCAGGTTGGAAATCAACCTGTATCACTTTGAAAAGTTTCACGGAAACAAGCAAGCGTGGAAAGGTCTCAGTGACTAAAAAAGGCCATTATGTAGTGAGATGTAATCCCCATATAATCTTGTTCTTAAAGCAAAGGTTTCATTGTGAAGCCTAGCGTATGGGGGCACACAAAATCCCAGTGGTTGCCGCTTTCCCACTCCATGCCAAGCTCTGTTCTTTCTCACGTCTGCCTGTTCACAGCCAGGTGCCAGTGTGGGCTTTCAGTTTTTGATGGAACCCTGTGTTACGGACATCAGTAGAAATCATGTTTCATGCATTTAATGAGTAGTTCTATGCCTAAATTTTTTTGTAGATTGAGCTGTTTAATTAATTCAGAAACTTTTTATTGGAGAATAACATATGTATGGAAAGCTTCTAAGTGGATAACTAGTTAAATTTTCACAGATTGTATTTTTTTATTTTAAAGGGTGTATTGAGAATTAATCCAAAGAAGTTTCATGAAGCCTTCATTCCTTCCCCGGTAAGTTCAGTAATTTTATAATAAACTTAATGTCACATGTAATTTTGTAAGTGTGCTCTGATACTGAAATCATATATTCTAACTAAAAAGCAGAGTAGTAAAACAAAGTCGAGGATGGGCAAGGATTTGATTGAAATTTAAACAAGCACAGTTTGCGTTTGGTTAACAAACCCTTCTGCCAGTCAGAAACTCACACCGCGAGCGGTGGGGATGGCATCTGTTGCTAGGGCTGTGGCGAGCAGCTGACCCCACACAGATGCCCACCCGCTCTTCTAGCTGGACTCCCTCTGTTTATAGCTTAAAGGGATTTATGGGTTTTTCCACTGATTTAAATTAATCTTTCCCGAACAAATATGCTATCTACTTTCAATCTACTGCATGAGCTAATCTGCAGATTTTTCCCAAAAAAGTGTGTAATGCTTTTTTCTTTTGGTCAGAGTTTCTCACTTCACTTTTTCTGCAGGTGATAGGACTTGGTCCAAGGCTCTTCACTGTTGGGTCTTTATATCCTTTCTTCCGTTCATGACTCATTCAGGGAAATTCACTCTAACATATAGTTCACAGGAGGTCTCTGGATAAGGCTCGATTGTGCAAAGCTAGGAGAGCAGTAGTCTCAAATTCCTGATGTGACTTTTCCAGGCTGCCGCAAATAGGATAGCCGTAGACTTACAGATGTTTTAACAGTGGAGTAGAGCATAGGAATAAACTTGAGCTTATAGATGAGGAAATGGAATACGTATATGTATTTCAGTTAACATACTTCTTGATGTTAAATAACAAGGTTAGTGAGAATATAAGTTCATTCATATGCTTCCCAGGTGGTGTTCCAATACCTTAAGGCCTGTTCTCATACTCAATTTAGTTCTTTTTTTCCTCCTTGCCCTACAGAAGTCAAGGATTCACATTTGTATCTCACTTACCCAGTGGATTAGATAAAAAGTATCCCTGACATGTCACCTTGTTCTCTCTGAACCCTGTTCTGCTCCAGTGACGGACTGTGTTGTGTATTCTGACCCTGGTACTTTGCACAACCGAGGGTCAGCTTTGAGGCAGCGGCTTAGCTTCAGGAGCAAGTTCACCCTTCCATGGAAGCACAGTTTACATGGTGTTCGATTCCCGACTTTGCTCGTAAGGTGAAAATTGCATTCAGTAATTGTAAAAATTACCCATGAAAATCTCTTAGGAATATGCCACGTTAGAGACAGATAATCTCTCAGTAAGTCTGCATATCTAGCATTAGTAGCGTTTTCTCTGCTTTAGAAAGAATAAATGCATCTTCATTGGCATACCAGTTGAGGGAGCTCAATTACAGTAGGCCCTGGTGTATGAAAAACATGGGTTTTTAAGCACGAGAACCATTGCCAGTGGAGTAAAGAGTTCATCCTGAGAGACACCGGGGAGCTGAGCA
>PITA01027238.1:0-21288 GCA_004023965.1 Spilogale gracilis | reverse complement strand
GAATCTAGACACAGACCTTATACTCTGCACAAAATGTAACTCAGAATGGATCCTAGACCTACAATTACATTTGTAAAACCACAAAATTCCCAGAAAGTAGCACAGCGGGAAACACAGGTGACTTTGGGTTCAGTGATGACTTCTTGGATATAACACCAAAAACATGATACAGGAGGGGAAAACATGATAAGTCGGACTTGGTTTCTCTCTCTCTCTCATTTTCTCGGGTTTTTTCCTCATTTGTTTCTTAAATTCTACGTATGAGGAAAATCGTATGGTATTTGCCTTACTCTGACCAACTGACTTACTTTGCTTAGCACAAGACCATCTAGTTCCATTCGTGTTGTTGCAAATGGCAAGTTCATTCTTCTGTCATGGCTGAGTGATATCCCACTGTAGCTATAACCACACCTTCCTATGGCAGTCATCTGGCAGTGATGTGGCTATTACTGGTAACCCTGCAGTCGACATGTGGGTGCGTGCGTCCTTTTGAATTAGTGCTTTTATGCTTTTTGGGTAAATACCCAGTAGTGTGATTCCTGGATCAGAGGGTAGTTTTATTTTTAGGTTTTTGAGGAAACTCCACAGTTTTCCCCTGTGGCTGCATCAATTTGCATTCCCACAACAGTGCACAAAGGATTCCTTTTTCTGCACTTCCTGGCCAGCTCTTGTTCTTCCTTGAACTGTTGGTTTTCGCCATTCTGACAGGTGCGAGGTGGTATCTCGTGGTAGTCCTGGCTGACATTTCCCTGATGACGAATGACCCTGAGCATCTTGTCGTGGGTCTGTTGGCCATGTGTACGTCATCTTTGGAGAAATGTCTGCTCGTGTCTTCTGCCCATTTTTTAACTGGGTTATCTGTTTTGGGAGTTTTATTGTATCAGCTCTTTATATATCTTGGATACTAACACTTTATCAGACCCATCATTTGCAAATATCTTCTCCCATTCCTTTGGTTGGCTTTTACTTTTCTCGATGGTTTCCATTGCTGCGCAGGAGCTTTTTATCTTGATGGGATATCTATCTTGAAGGAGTACCCCGGCTTCCCCAGGTGGGCTGGATGTAATGGCAAGGGCCCTGGAAGGGGGCGGGAGCAGGTGTGAGTCAGAGAAGGTGTGACCACAGGAGCAGAGGTCCAAGCCACAGGGTCCTGGCAGGAGCTAAGGAAGGTGGGCAGCTTCTCGATGCTGGAGAAGGCAAGAAGGAATTGTCTCCTGGGGCCTCTAGAAGGCGGCAGCTCCCTCCCCTCGCGGTCTGAGCCCCAGGGGACCCGAGTCAGACTTCTGACCTCCAGGTCTGTAATGTCAAACATTGATGCTATTTTAAGGGACGCAGATTTTGATCAATTTCTAGGGCAGCAGATGGGCCATTAATGCAGACAAAAGTCTTGTGCCTTCTCTGAGGCTCGAACTCAGGACCTTCAGATTATGAGACTGACGCGCTGCCTACTGCGCTAAGAAGGCATCGGTGCGGCCTCGCTCCCGCGGAACCCTGACTGCCAACCGTCCCCGGAGCGCGGCGGGAAGGGGGCGTCCCCCCAGCCCCCGCGCCTGGCCGGGTCGCCGTGCACACCGCCCCGCGCCACACGCGCCAGGACAAGGGAAGGCCGGGGACGGTCCAGGCCCGCGAGCCCAGCACTGGACGCGAGCAGCTGCGGGGTGAACTCTCCCGACTCACACGAACAATGGCTTTACTGGGAAGTGCTCTTTCCACCGCTTACAGGAACGGACAAGTCAGTCGGTCCACCGCGCAGATGAAGAAAGCGAGACCTGGGCGGAGATCGGTGGGGCTGGGGGCACCCCCGGGGGCTCCCCGGCGGGACCGCACCTGCCCACCGCGTTTGCAGGCGGCTTCCTTGGGCGACCTCCCCGGAAGCGAGCTCCGGATCGCCCCCCAGGGCTGGAGACGCCCTCGCCCTTGTGCGCGCGGGCCTGGAGCCCCAGAATGGGGTCCTCGCGGGAACCCCGGGCGAGAGTCCCAAGGGCCAAGCTTGCGGGGGTCTGATCGCAGTGGTCCCCGAGAAACACCAGAGAGGGGAAACCGGTGGGTGCGGGGCTCGCAGACGTAAAGCATCCAGACCAAGCATCTGCAGCCCAGGGCAGGGTAGCGTGGCCGAGCGGTCTAAGGCGCTGGATTAAGGCTCCAGTCTCTCCGGGGGCGTGGGTTCGAATCCCACCGCTGCCAACCTTTATATTGCAGGTTGAGTCCTCCTGGGAAGAAAATTCCAATGACAGTTCTCACAACTGAAGGACTCTAGAGGTTGAGAATTTGTAGACCTTTGAAAAAAAAGCATCTGACTGCCAGTGATTTATACCTAGAGTCACAAGGTTCGTACAGAAATAAATAAAACCTTCCTAAAGTTCACAATTATAAAATTGTAGCTCACATACACCTAAAAAGTGTACCCTGATTCCACCTTTTTCCACACCATCACCCCACCTTGGCTCCACCAGCCACATTTAACTATATAAACAATGTTGCAATAAATTATATCCACATTTCAGAAAGGTGCAGTATTAGAGAACTTTCTAAATGGCAGTTCCTCAGTCAAATCATATGTGGGATGGTAATTTTGGTGAGTCTTGTCTTAGTCTTCCCAGATGTTACTAATTTACCTTCCTGCAGCTCCCAGGAAGGGATTGTTCTCTCCGCGTCCTGACCAGCATTGTACTAATGACAATCAACTGCCATTCATCTCCAACTAAGCTCCAGATCTGTCATAGTTTCCTACATATATTGAGTCATAGAATATTCTCAGTATTACATAAAGAAGTTTGTACTATTATTCCTGTTTTACGGAGAAGGAGACTAAGGTTGGGACCAGGTGATCCGTTATCTGTAGGTGAGGAAAGAGGACGTTAATCCCTATGATAGACAGAAAAACGCCCCCCAGCCCCAGACATCTCTGTTCTGATTCCTGAAAGCTGTAACTATCACCTTACATGGCCGAATACCGGAGGAGTCTTTGCAGAAGAGATTCAGTTAAGGATCTTGAGATGTGGGATTTATCCTGGACTGTTCAGGTGGGCTTTAAATCACAAGTGTCCTTATGCGCCTTGTCCAAGAGAGGGGAAAGGGTCAATATGTTGCTACCGAGGTAGAGACAAGTCAGGGATGCTGACAGCCACTGGAATCTGGAAAGAGCATTCTCCCCCACAGCCTAAGTAGCCAGTATGGCCTTGTCAGCACCTTCATTTTCCCGCAGTCATACTGACTTTTGGACTTGTGGCCTCCAGAAGTGTGAGGGAGAAAATGCGGAGCTGGCGCTTTGAGCCGTGGGGCCTGCGGTAGTTCACCCCCGGGAGCCGTAGGACGCGCCCTCAGCCTGTGTGCTGTGGGCAGCACTCCTGCAAAGGGCGGGGGGGGGGGGTTGGTTTGCCAGTCGATAGGTAAAAGGCAGCATCCTATTGTAGTTTCACTTTTTAACTTCTCTTTAGAGTAAAGTTGATGATCTTTTAACACTCTTTAAGTGTTCATCTTTCTCCCTTACAACATGGCCGGGGCCAGGACCCACAGTCGGGGGCTTGACCACCTGAGCCACGCAACAGCCGCCGGGTCTCCCTTCTCATGAACTCAGTATTTGTATCTTTTTCAAGTTTTCCCCACGAGTTGGAATTTTTCTTGCTGAGGTTACTTTACTTATATTAAGAAAATTAACTCTTCAAATTATGCTGAGTGAAATAAGCCAAATAGAGAAAGTCGAGTATCACATGGTTTCACTTACTTGTGGAGCATAAGGGGTAATGTAGAGACAGTAGGAGAAGGAAAGGAAATGGGAAGTAGGGTAATCGGGGAGGGGGATGAAACGTGAGAGACTTTGGACTCAGAAACAAACTGAGGGTCTTGGAGGGAAGGGTAGGGGGATGGGAGAGCCTAGTGGTGGGTACCGAGGGCACGTACTGCATGGAGCACTGGGTGTGGGGCATAAACAATGAATCTTGGAACACTGAAAATAAATTAATTAATTAAAAAAAGAAAATTAACTCAACACAACTTACACATTTCCCCCTGTTTGTTCATTTGATTTTTTTCACTTTCCTTATGCATTTTTCGGGAGGATGAGAGTATATCTAAGCAGAATATTCTTAATATAGTCAGTTATGTCACTTTAATTGTTTCTTAATTTTTTGCAAAAATTGGTTTTCTACACCAAAGTTATAAAAATATCTGTCTTGAGATGTTAGTAGTCTGTGGTTTTATCCCTTCTTTTAAAGGATATAGCTATTTCAAATTTCTTTTATCGTTCCAGGTGACATATTGAGCTTGGTTTTCCTAGATGGTTACTCAGAACCATATTTTGAATAATCCAGCCATTTTTGTTATCACTTCGGTTACAGCCGCCCTCATATTCTCATGTGTGTATTTATGCTCCCGCACACATACTTGGGACTTTTTTTCTCTCTATCTGCTACTATTGTTACTCGTCTCTGCTGGGAGAGTTCACCCAGCAGCTGTTCGCGTCCAGGGCCGGGTACTGAAGCCACGTGTGACGTGTTTACCCGATTACACATCCCCGAGCTCTTCAAATTAAGTACGGTCTCCTGGCAGGAGCCCCAGCGCGTGCCTTCCTGAGGTTGTAACTGGGACTGTGCAGGCCGAGGCCGTTTCCGGTTTACCCGGGCCTCGCCTCGCCGGCCGGTGTGTTCTCTCCGCCCCCGGACCCAGTTGCCAGGGCTCCTTCCGAAGGGGAGCGGCGCTCCGAGCTCTGGGGGGACGCCCCCTTCCCGCCGCTCCGGGGATGGTTGGCAGTCAGGGTTCCGCAGGGGCGAGGCCTCGCCAGTGCCTTCTTAGCGCAGTAGGCAGCGCGTCAGTCTCATAATCTGAAGGTCCTGAGTTCGAGCCTCAGAGAAGGCACAAGACTTTTGTCCCCGGGACTCGTCCCTTAAAATAGCATCAATGTTTGACCTTGCAGACCTGGAGGTCAGAAGTCTGACTCGAGGGGAGGGAGCTGCCGCCTTCTAGAGGCCCCAGGGGACAATTCCTTCTTGCCTTCTCCAGCATCTAGAGGCTGCCCACCTTCCTTAGCTCCTGCCAGGACCCTGTGGCTCGGACCTCTGCTCCTGTGGTCACACCTTCTCTGACTCACACCTGCTCCCGCCCCCTTCCAGGGCCCTTGCCATTACATCCAGTCCACCTGGGGAAGCCTCCTTCAAGATAGATATCCCATCAAGATAAAAAGCTCCTGCGCAGCAATGGAAACCATCGAGAAAAGTAAAAGCCAACCAAAGGAATGGGAGAAGATATTTGCAAATGACGGGTCTGATAAAGGGTTAGTATCCAAGATATATAAAGAGCTGATACAATAAAACTCCCAAAACAGATAACCCAGTTAAAAAATGGGCAGAAGACACGAGCAGACATTTCTCCAAAGATGACGTACACATGGCCAACAGACCCACGACTAGATGCTCAGGGTCATTCGTCATCAGGGAAATGTCAGCCAGGACTACCACGAGATACCACCTCGCACCTGTCAGAATGGCGAAAACCAACAGTTCAAGGAAGAACAAGAGCTGGCCAGGAAGTGCAGAAAAAGGAATCCTTTGTGCACTGTTGGTGGGTTACCGTGGGAGGTGCGACCTCTGAGGGGTTGCGTGTCACTGCGGGGGCTGTGACCTCTGCGAGGGGATTCGGGGCACCAAGGGGGCTGAGACCTGGTGGAGGGGGTGCTGCTTACCGCGGGGGTGAGACCTCGGGGAGGGGGTACGGGTCACCGCGGGGGTGCGACCTCGGGGAAGGGGTACGGGTCACCGCGGGGCTGCTGGAGGATGGAGTTAGAGGGGAGAAGGCGTCACCCTCTCCGTGAGCTGATGGCGGGATGCCCTCGCTGTGAGGCCTCCCCACCTTAGGAGGGTCGTACCTGGACCCAGGAAACCCCTTGGGGCAGGCGAACCCGCCTCCGCCCCGCCTCCCCACCCCGCAGCCCTCCACCGGTGCTGTGTGACGGGTCCGAGACCGCGACGTGACTGACCCAGCCGAGGTCCGCCACCCCGCACGGTCCTCTGGGCCCCAGACCCCCAGCCGGAGTCACTGCGGGGCGCGAGTGCCGGGCGCCCAGTCCTGCGGCCCAGGAGTCTTGCTCGAAGCTCCTTCCTGGGAGACCCTAACTTGGCGCGTTCGAAGGTAGCGTCTAGGTTCCAAAGGACCGGGTGCGGCCGCAGCGGGGCGGGCTCGGGGGGACTTCATCCTCTGTGCGCAGGAACCCTGGGGGGCCTTGACTGTCCCTGGGGCTCTTCTTGGCCGAGGGAAGTGTCCGGGGGCCCAGCACGCCGGCGGCGCCCAGCTGTTCCCGCCCGTGTCGGCGGGCAGCGCGTCGAGCAAGCGAACCGCCTTCCCGGGGCTGGTGGGCCTCCTCCCGGGCCCGCCGCGCAGCGCACACGCCCGCCACCAGCACCCGGGCTAACCGCAAGGACAGACCCAGCGTGAGCCGGGGGCGCGCGTGGGCTCCGTGGCTTAGTCGGTCAAAGCGCCTGTCTTGTAAACAGGAGATCCTGGGTTCGACTCCCAGTGGGGCCTTGGCTTTTCCTCTTCTCCGCAAGCTTCTTTCTCCATTAACCCTCACTCCGAAGCGGCTGTGACTGCAAAATTCCCAAGGAAAGGGGACCCGTTTCTTTATAATCAGAATGGTAACAACGGTAAGAGAGGGGAACAGAACGGAAAGGGACTTCCGGTGGATCTGAGAGTTGAGAAATCCAGAAATCAGTCACTTCGCTGAAGCTCCTCCCTGTCCTCTCTTTTGGGGGGAGGGGGGAGGAAGAACAAGGAAGATGTTCCCGACGCTTAAGGCCTTTTTCTGAATTCCCATATCATCACTTAATGATGCATGTTATGGTTTGCATATGATTTTCCAAATACTATTAGATTATAAAATAGTAATGTATATTTTCTTAAAGGTCTTCAGTCTTCAAGGAAGGGTTTTAGTCCCCAAGGAAATAAATAAATTAGCCCCACTGGAAACTGAATTTTAGTTCTGCAAATAGAAACACAGAATGGTCCTATATTACAGTGATTCCCAAGCTGGGTGTGCATCTAAATCACCTAGGGAGCTTGTTAAAATACAGTGTCTTGGGATTCACCCCCAGAAGTTTTAATTCTGGTTTGCTGAAGGACCCAGAAATACATACTTTTAGCAAGTACTCCAAGTGATTTTGAAGCAAGCGAATTACCTTTGCAAAACTCCACATTGCAGACATAACTAAATGAAAAATGAGGTCAACAAATGCCCGTAGCATTTCTGTACTGATTCAGGAACATCTACTTACCCTCCTAGCATCAAATCAGAATTACTGGAAGTCTGTAATATCTCGGGTGTTTGCAGACACACTCTCACGTAATCAACTCAACAATCCTGCCAAATATGTCTAATCATCAGCTCTTGGAAGATGAGGAAACAGGCTCAATGTTCACAGACACATAGTAAGGGCAAAGCTCAATGTCCAACCCAGGTCTGTCTTATTCTAAAACCCATGCTTTTATCATGATATCTGTCGTCTGTTTTTATTACAGTCAATAGTGAAGGTTTTGACCACAAAGCTAAACAAAATTAAGCAACTTAGACTGATCTCAAACCTTAGTCCAATGGGGTCAGGGGGTCTGAGATAACTTTCTGTTTTCTGAAGTACTTGCCCAGTGAACAGCTGACTCATGTTTGAATCCTGGAAGAGGAAAATGTAAAATAAAACCTCAGAAATCTATGGAAGAAGTTCTCCATGAAGAATGAACAGGCCATACAAACAAACTGAATTGATCTTCCCTATCTCCTAGGCTCTATCTGCCTGTGCCTGGGACATCCTCTTCTCATTCCCTGATTCTTTTGATATAAACACAGTGTATTAGTCAGTGAGGGCTGCCGTAACAACATATCACACAGCGGGTGACTTAACTGACAAGTTTATCTTCTCATAGTTCTGGAGGCCAGAAGTCCAGCATGAAGGCGCCATCAGAGCTGGCTTCCTGGCGAGGCCTTTCCTCTGCCCTGTAGGCTCCGCCTTCCTGCTGTGTCCTCACATGGCCCTTCAAGGAGAGACAGAGGCCCCGCGCGACTGCTCTGTATCGCGTTCCCTTCCCACAAGGACGCCGGTCTTATTAAGTAATGGCACCGCCCTTCTGACCTCTTTTAATCTTAATTAATTCCTGAAAGATCTTACCTCAAAATATCGTCACGTTAGAGGTAAAGGGCTTTAACGTATGAGTTGGAAGGAGGAAACGCAATCCAGTCCCTAACAAGGAGGAGAGGGAGGTTGTATGACTTAGTTCTGAGTGACAGCTTCTCATTAGCTAAGTGCCTCCTGAAGAGGGAGCTTTTTGGACCTAATGAAAGCATGGAAGTAAAAGTATTGTCACAGAATTAGCAAGGATTTGGGCTTTAAATGACTTTTTTAAAAAAGATTTTATTTATTTGTGAGAGAGAGAGAGAGAAAGAGAGCACGCGCACAAGCAAGGGGAGCAGCAGGCAGAGGAGAGACAGCCTCCTGTCCAGCAAGGAACCCGATGCGGGAGTTGAACCCAGGGTTCTGGGATCATGACCCGAGCCAAAGACAGACGCCCGGTTGACCTAGCTCTGTTTGAATTACTTCTTCTGTCTACCTTGTCCTGGGATGTGACTTGCTCTGCGATATGCTTCATATGACAGAGACCGCTGGAGATTGCACCTGCCTTTGTAAGAAATAAAAGGAGGACCTAATGTGACCAGCACCGTGCTGAAGCCAGTTGAAGACGACATGAACCTGGCCTCCAAGGAGCCTTTGGCGTGGTCGAACAGACCAAGCAAACACGCCCCGAACTCCACAGACTTAAGGAAACCAATGTTTACTCATGACATTTGCAAAACGTCAGTTGATGTTTGAATTCTGAAAATGCCTTGCATTCGGTACACAAATGACACCTTTTTAAGCGTCAAGCTCCTCAACTCTAAAATGAGGACGATCATAGTACCCGCCTCGAGGAATTGTTAGGAATACTATACGAGACCGTTCATGTAGAGAGTCCACACTCTCTCCACATTAAGCTCTTACCATTATCATCCTCATCATTAATGCACTGTTTGTTTGCTTTCTGAAAATTGCTGGGGTAAATCCTACTCGCGTTTACCATTAAGATGGGATCAGGGAGTGGAAGGACTGATGTAATCTATAATCATAGCCAGAACTGTAAATAAAGATGGATGCTGCTTCTCCAGGGAGATTCACTTGCAGTGACAGCCCCTCCGGGACCGCTGGCATCACGCGTGAGAACTGCTTTTATCTGCCTTTGAGTCAGCCTTGGAACCTGTTTCTCCCAAAGAACATTCATCCTACCCACCATCCAGGACCTTTAGTGGCGCTTACGGAAGCCCTCGCCAAATTGTACCTGCTTCCCTCTCAGGACCTTTGGAATCCAACCTTTTTGCAGCCTTTCTCCTGACTAAATTTCTATAGCTAATGACGCCTGCTTAATACCAGTTCAAATGAGAAGAGGTATGTTCTGATGATGTCTCTTTCCTGTACAACCCAGCCTAGATGGCACCGGTGATGTTCAGTTTCATTTTGTTTTGAGACAGAAAATGAAGGTTCTGAAATTTGAACAAGATCAGGCAGGGTGAGATGACTCCATGAGCTAAGTGACTTCTCCTTATGCCAGACCAATGGCTGTCATTTGTTGACTTCAATTTCAGAATTACATCCGAAAGTTCCTGTTATCTTGGAGACAGAGGAGAAAGAACAGTCAGGTCACTAAAGATCGGTTCTCAAAGGGCAATACTCTGAAGATAAACTTGAGATCAAACACTACTATAAACAATGACCAGTAAGCCTAAGTATTGAGCATTTGTGGGGGGGAAGCGCGATAGGATCTCGTTTTTACTCTTTTCCATCTCAACTGCAGATACATGAACTTGCTGGCAAATGTAGTTTATTATGTTCTCTGTTTCTGGAGACGCGCTCCTTTGCCACTGCCTCTGCCTCGGTGGCTGTCCCTGTCCCTGGTCTTGGCGGTGACGCCGCAGCAACAGACCATCCTAACGATGGATTCAGGTGGTTGCATGACATTTCGAGAAGTTGGTCAGGGTGGCCTAGCGGTGTCTCGGGAAGCAGGAATCCATCTTCTGCTGAATGGACTGCAAGCCAACCTTGACATTCACCTTTTTCAGGAAGCCGTTTTTGGCTGAATCTCGTTTTCCTATCAATTCTCACATACATGCCGCTTTCTGTTCGCTCAGTTTCTATTCTCTCGGCGCCTTGTGCGCACCTGCCCTCGGTTGTCCAGCTGACATTCTCAGCCTCTCTCCCTGGACTCCTGCAAATTTCCAGGCGACCCCGAAGCTTCCAGGCTCCTCCTCTTGATCCCTCACCCAGTGGCGGTAGTAGATGTTCTGAGCGCGGCTCCCAGCATTTCACAGCCCTTCGGAAAACATCTTTCTTTGATCAGACTCCTTAACTGGTCAAGATTGTCCATATTACTCAGGTTATTTTTACAGCCTGGTTCTCCGCGACACCCCTTTACGTATCCTATGCTGCAGTAATTGATAATGCCTGCGTCCGGCCCTCAAATAACGCACACATACCTCTCCAACACCCTTTGTCATCACTCCGGCATAGAGAGACCCCCTTCCATTCCTCCTTACCGTCTTTCTTCCACTGCTGCTGGGAACAAGTTCAGGGCCTTTTTTTTTTTTTGAAGATTTTACTTATTTGACAGAGAGAAACACAGCCAGAGAGGGAACACAAGCAGGGGGAGTGAGAGAGGGAGAAGCAGGCTTCCCGCCGAGCAGGTAGTCCAATGTGGGACTTGATAACGGGTCTCCGGGATCATGACCTGAGCCGAAGGCAGTCGCTTAACCAACTGAGCCACCCAGGCGCCCCCTAATCCCTCCTTTTAATACAGTGGAAGAAGTTCTAGTACATTCACCAGGTAGGAAATGTATGGGGGAATGTTTCCAATTTATCTTAGTTGTCTCCTTAATAGTTTTAGAAAGAAAAAGGAATGTATCAGATTGGTAAACTTAAATTTGTTTAATTAAAAAAAATGGAAGCATAACCTATATTTTTTAAATTTATTTTTTAAGATTTATTTATTTAAGAGAGAGAGCAGGGGGAGGGGTAGAAGGAGATGGAGACAAGCAGACTCCCCACTGAGTGGGCTCTATCCCAGGACCCTAAACTCATGACCGAGCTGAAATAGAGTCAGCGGCTTAACTGACTGAGCCACCCAGGCGCCCCTATTTTATCTTTTTTTAATTGAAGTACAATTAATATATGGTGTTAGGGGTGGCTTTGTGTCTAAAAAACAAATAAGTAAATTTTTTTAAAAAATACACTGTTAAATTGAGGTTGGTCAGCTTGCAAATGGGGCCGAGCGTGACTGACTCGGCCGCGCTCCCACCTGTCTTCAGGATTCTTGCTGCTCTGCCTCACTGTGTGCTTGCCCCGTAGGCACCGATCCATCACGTGCTTGTGTGCGTGTGTGCGTGTGTGCGTGTGTACGAGTGTCTGTGTTGCGGATGGGGGCAGGTTGTCCATTTGTGCCCGTAACTGATGGGGTAAGTGCTCTCGGGGTGGAGAAAATGCAAAATGATTTCTTTGCATTACATAGATGGTGACCTTCAGGCAGCTGTGACTACAGTAATGCAAACCCATTCTGATCATCTCTCTGGCATCTAAATCCATTTTTCTTTCTTTTTTTAAAAAAAAGATTTTATTTATTTAGAGGCACCTGGGTGGCTCAGTTGGTTAAGCGACTGTCTTCGGCTCAGGTCATGGTCCCGGAGACCTGGGATTGAGTCCCACATCGGGCTCCCTGCTCGGCGGGAAGCCTGCTTCTCCCTCTCTTACTCCCCCTGCTTGTGTTCCCTCTCTCACTGTGTTTCTCTCTGTCAAATAAATAAAATATTTATAAAAATGATTTTATTTATTTATTTGACAGAGAGAGAGAGATCACAAGTAGGCAGAGAGGAGGAGGAAGCAGGCTCCCCACTGAGCAGAGACCCCGATGTGGGCCTCAATCCCAGGACCGTGGGATCATGACCTAAGCCAAAGGCAGAGGCTTTAACCCACTGAGCTACCCAGGTGCCCTCCTGATCTGATACTTTAACTTTTTATCAATTTTATTCCATTTCTGTATCTATATTTTTGTTCTACTTTCTAAGAATTTCCCACAACCTATTAAAACTTTTAATTTTCCCTTTATATCATATATTTCTCAACTACTATTTCATGTTCTCTAAATATGTCTCCAGTTTTCTAGTAATGTTTGTGTTCTAAGGTTACAATAACTCCTTGAGGTTACCTAATCTTTTCTCCCTCCCTCCATTGTCTCTTGTATTTGAGTTCTTTTTAGAAAACACCCATATTTGTTTTTGTCTGTCTCTTACAGTGAAAAGCTTTCCTCAGATGTTGGGTCAGTCCCGCTCACTCATTTCGGAGCGGGACACCACAGTGCTGATTGGTCGCTTTGTGAATCGAGGAGCTTGCCTCGGGTGGCTTTCCCTGTAGGCTGGTCCAGGATAAATGTAGCTTCTCATTTTAAAATCTTTATTTGAAAATGCGGGCCTTTTCTAGGACTGTACCTCAAATGACAAATCCTCCGAATTCCTGTTTCCTTTCCAGCTTCCAAAATACTTGACATTGCTTCTCTGTTGTCATTTTCCTTCTCAACCTTTTTTTCCCTTGTACTCGCAAGTACCTGTACCTTTGAGAAATTCTTTTGCTGCCACTGTGGTAGACAGATGCCCTTGTTTTCTGCGTCCTGTTTAACCTGAAATCCATATCTGATGTTGGAGACTGAGTTCAATAACTCTCATCTTGTGGGTCCCACCACCTTCTGATTCCGGCCTGCAAGCGATTTCTTCTTCCTCCAAGTTCCCTTCATCCTTTTCCTGGTACATCTAGGGTGGCACTTAGCACATTTTCAGTTATTCTTAGTTATTTACACACGTGGAGAAAGATACTGATGTATAATCTTCTTGGAATGGGGGAGAGATCTGGCTAGTTTTCCTGCCCTGCAGTGCCTGGTATGGTACCCTGTGCTTAGTAGGCATAAAAGTCATGTTAATTTAATGAGCAGAATCATAAACGACTGTAAGTGAATCAATGAAAATATTCTGACTTTAACTATTAAGGCCATATGCTATATCTTGACAATTGTGGGTATGTTAATTTTCTTTTACATACATTTCCTCTTATAAAATATCTTGCTTCTGTGAATATTTTATAAGGTCTTTAAAGGAAGAAGGGTAACTGTTGAATCATATGGTCAGAGTATGTGTAGTTTTGTAAGAAACTTCCAGACTTCCTTCCGAGCTGGCTGTACCGTGTTGTATTCCCACCAGCGGTGAGTGAGAGGTCCCGCAGCACCACTCCCTTGCCTGCATTTGGTGTCATTGTTCTGAATTTTGGCCATCCTAATCGTCAGGTAGTAGAATCTCGTTCTGATTGGCATTTCCGTGATGGTATATGCCTTAGCCCCCTTGGGCGCTTATAACATCTATCTCACGGTTCTGGAGGCTGGGAAGTCCAAGGCCAAGGCAATGGCAGATTTGGTGTCTCCTAAGGAATCCTTTTTTCAAGTTTTGTTTTGTTTTTAAGATGTTATTTATTTATTTGAGAGAGAGAGTTAGAGAGAGCATGAGAGGAGAGAAGGTCGGAGGGAGGAGCAGACTCCCCATGGAGATGGGGGCCCAAAGTGGGACTCCATCCTAGGACTCCAGGATCATGACCTGGCCACTTAACCAACTGGGCCACCCAGGCGCCCAGGAACCATTTTTTGGTTAACAGATAGCACCGTCCAGCTGTAAGCACCGCTGCCATAGGGGAGGTGCGGGGGTCTGTGTGTTCTCTTTTATTACAAGAGCACCAACCCAATACACAAAGGCCCACCTTCATGACCTAAGGCCTCCCAAGCCCCTACCTCCTAACACCATCTCACTGGGAATTAGGTTATAATATATGAATTTGGTGAAGGTGAGAGGGATAAAAGATCTAGTCTATAGCAACATATGGTGGGAACATCTGTACATATGCTTATCTGACCCCTGCATTTCTTCTCTAATGAGCTAAGGTCTTTGGCCTGTTTTAAAATCAGGTTGTTTCTTTATTGTTGAGTTTTAAGAGTTCTTTATGTATCTTGGATAACAGTCCTTTATCAGATATGTCTTTTGCTAATATTTTCTCCCAGTCTGTAGCTGATCTTCTCAATTTCTTGATAGATATAGCATTATCAAGCAAAGCAAAAGAAATATGCCCTAGAATGGGAGGCTAGGTGATGGAGAACCATGAATACCCCAGATGCCACATATACCCACATTCCAGTTCTTGGAGTCCCACTCCTCAACAGCGCCCTGACTCATCAGACATGCTCAGAAAATTTCAACTCACTTTCTAATACCATTTTCTGTATCAGTCAAGGTCCTTGGTCGTAAACAAAGAAAATAATTCTGGGGATGCCTGGGAGACTCAGTCAGTTAAGTGTCTGCTTTTGGCTCAGGTCATGATCCTGGGGTCCTGAAATTGTGCCCCACATCAGGCTCCCTGCTCCGCAGGGAGTCTACTTCTCCTGCCCCTCCCCTGACTCATGTTCTTTCTCTCTCCCTCACTCTCTCAAATAAATAATTAAATCTTCAAAAAAAAATACTGAGAACTTAAGCAGATATTGGAAGACTGGCAGTTCACAGAATCAATGTGAAGGTGAAGAACCAAACCTGACAAACAAGCAGATATGAAGGGAAGTGAGATATAGCCAAGATCCCACTCTGGAAAGAGATCATGTAGGACATATCCTTTAGCGCTGTCGCGAGACACTAATCAGGAAGGCATCTGCTCCAACAGTCCCCTCCCCTCTCCTATTTTTACCTCATTTTACCAAGATTCAAATCCCGTGTAGAAGCATCTGACTGACCAAATCAAGATCACATGCATGCTTAGCTGCAAAGTTGCCGCCGACGGGAGGAACCATAACCAAGAATGTCCATAACCTATCACAGAGTGCTTTGATGTAGGAAATATATATATATATTTGAAATGTGTCTGCTGAAAGGACTTTTCTCTTTTCCCCCTTTTAAGATTTTATCTGTTTGACACAGAGAGAGAGAGCAGAAGCAGGGGGAGTGGCAGAAGGAGAGGGAGAAGCAGACTCCCCACTGAGCAGGGAGCCCAATGTGGGGCTCAATCCCAGAGCTCCAGGACCATGACCTGAGCTGAAGGCAGCCGCTTGATGACTGAGCCACCCAGGTGCCCTGAAAGGAGTTTTCAAATATTACTTTATAATGTTAATTGCAATTATTATATTCATCAATCTTATGATTTCTATTGAGGGTGTAAAAAATATATATGTTTTTTCCTGAAGTCTCCAAAACTTCTGCTAACTTGGGGTTTTTAAATCACTCTGATCTTGCTTGGTTTTAGCAAGCGTCTCCCATCAAAATTCAATGAAGCACGTGAATGAAACTTTTCCAGAGGATTTCATTCTTATGGGCTTTACCAAATACCCTTGGTTGGATCTTCCTCTCTTCTTTGCCCTCCTGATCTCCTACATGTTCACACTGTTGGGAAATATTGCTATTATTCTGATTTCTCAACTAGATTCCCAACTCCAAAGTCCTATGTATTTCTTCCTCACAAGCCTCTCCTTTTTGGACCTCTGTTTCACCACCACGACTGTACCCCAAATGCTATTCAACTTGGGAGGCCCCACCAAGAACATCACTTACATAGGCTGTATGGCCCAGGCCTATATATTCCACTGGCTCGGCTGTACTGAGTGTGTCCTGCTCGGCGTCATGGCCTTGGACCGCTACGTGGCTGTGTGCAGGCCTCTGAGGTACTCTGTAGTCATGGACCCCAAGCACTGCTGGCAGCTCTCCAGCACCGCCTGGCTTGCTGGTCTGGCGAATTCACTGCTGCAGTCCACACTCACAGTCCAACTGCCTCTGTGTGGGAACAAGGAACTAGACCACTTCTTTTGTGAGCTGCCTGGGCTTATTAAGATGGCTTGCGTGGACACCACAATCAACGAGGTCACTTTAGCTGTGGTGGCCACCTTTCTGATAATGGGTCCCCTCTCCATGATTCTTGTCTCATACGGTTGTATTGCCCGAGCTGTATTTCGAATCCCCTCTGCTGATAAGAGACTTAAGGCCTTCAACACGTGTTCTTCACACTTACTGGTGGTGTCTTTATTTTATGGCCCCGGCATCTACATCTACATGCAGCCCTCGGGGGATGGCCCTCAAGACCTTACCAAGGCTCTGACACTGTTCTACTGTGTTATCACTCCAATGGCCAACCCTTTCATCTACACCCTGAGGAACAAGGATGTGAAAGTAGCTTTCAGGAGACTTCTCGGGAGGGCCGTTTGGTCCAAAAGAATATGAGAAAATGATGCTTTATTCTGAATGGAAACACCCAACAATAATCTAAAATATATTCTCCTTTAAATACATGTTTCACCAAAATCATACCTGAAAGTCAACTCAAGAAAGCCTTCATGTGCTCTCTTTACCTACACCACTTCTGACACCAAGTATGTTGGGGTTTTTCCCCACCAGGCAGTTCTCTGACCCCAGTTGGGTGGCCTGCGATTCAATTCAATTCTGATACTAACTACCCAGAGTTATAGACTCCACAATTTAAGGGCTCAGTCCCACAAAAATGGCCTCTGCCTTGGACAAAAATATTTATTCTTCCATCCATAAATCTTACTAGTGAGAACCTATGCCCTAGAAATAAAATCATGTGTGTGCAGAAGAGATCATGTATAAGAATAAATGTTGCAGAAAGGATAAATATTGCATTCTTGTTCATAACAAAAAATTGAAGTATATTTTAGTATGCCTACTGATAGTGGGCATTTTCTAACTATTAAAATAAGAACCTTAAGACCATTAAAAATAATGCTTAAGAATTATTCCAGATGACTAGGAAGGATCTACATGGCTGCAGGGGCTCTTTCCATGTTAATCATTCAATACGCCTGGTAACTTGCCCCCAGCCACCTGCATGGACAATTAGGTGATTTCCCTTTGCAAGGCATGGAACCCCGACCCTCCCACAAAGTGTGAGGAGTTTTCATGGGACAGCAATTTCTCCACCTTGCTTGTTTGCCATTCTTTGTACAGAATGCTTGACATTTAAAAACCATGTCTGGTATATAGCAAAATGCTTTTGTTTGTACTTACTATCATTAAAAATAGCTTAATCTTAGATATCCTGCAGCTCTGTGGAGGAGACTGTCAAGGCTCTTAAATGGTTAAATAAAGGGCTTAATCTAAGAACTAAAACTTTACTAACAAAAACATTGCCACTCACACAAAGGATCCATAAATACAGAATTCTGCATCCAAGCATAGAAAAGAGGCTTGGGCAAGCACTTTACCTTTGCAAAATAAGTTATCTTTCTCCTTGATGCTAGACAGACTAACTTTTGGTCATTGTATTAATAATGTAACTAAAACATAGTGCACAACTCATCTAAGCCTTTCAATTGCCTTCTTGTTTGTAAGACCTGCTTAAAAAACACCATATCATTTATATGCAAGTCTATTCCTTTCTTTATTCTCACTTTTGCAATCTGCTTATGGCACTCCTTTTAGAGCATAAAATCAATAGAAAAATAATTATAACCTGCATAGTTACACTCTGATTGAGACTATATCAATACCAATATACTTAATAGTTTAAATGTCGTTACTTAAAAGTTTCCAGGACCATCCGTTCACCGTTTGCCTGCATGACCAGGGGATAAAACATTCCATTGAGATAAGATGAGACAGAACCAACTGTTGCCTAAAGTAGACTGATGTGACTGCCCGTGGACCACCGTCGGTTTCCGCCCACAATTAGGGATGCTCTGTCCTAAGTTTATGGCACCTGAATGGCGCTGATGCCATGGAGAATTATGATTGGAAACCTGAAAGAAGTCTGTATAATCTCTTGCAAAACTCTTATCATACACTCTTCCTTTGAAATGATCTGTAAACACAAGCTTTAAATAAAGAACTCTGAAGAAACAGTTTTCAGGAGATCCCCACACCACTCTTCGAGTCCGGTCTCCTCATTTCACCGATGCCATCCCCACCTTCTGGTCCCGACTGTTGCTGGGGCTGGCCCCCAGCAATAACTGTCTGATGCTTGTACTATTATTTTTATTTTACAGAGAAGGAAAATAAGGTACAGAGAGATTAAGTAACTGGATGCTATAGAGGCTGCCCCAAGGTGGGCCTCCTAGGCATGAAGATTATTTTAAGGTTGCTAGAGGGCAGGTGGGGGGATGGGGTAACTGGGTGATGGGCATTACGGAGGGCATGTGATGTGATGAGCACACCCTATTATATGCAACTGATGAATTACTAAGTTCCATTCCTGGAACTAATAATATAGTATATGTTAACTAGTTGAATTTAAATATTTAATTTAATTTAAATAATAATTTTTTTAAAAGATTTTATTTATTTGACAGAGAGAAACACAGCCAGAGAGGGAACACAGGCAGGGGAAATGAGAGAGGGAGAAGCGGGCTTTCTGCCAAAGCAGGGAGCCCGATGTGGGACTCGATCCCGGGTCTCCAGACCTGAGCTGAAGGCAGTCGCTTAACCAACTGAGCCACCCAGGCGCCCCATAAAATTTTTTTAAAAGCAATTAAGGGACTGCTGGGTGGCTCAGTTGTTAAGCATCTGTCCGTTGCTTTTTCTGTTTCATCTTTCCTTCTGAGCCTGTTGAGTCCTTTTTCCCTGTTGTGTTTCTCCGTGGGAAATGTTTCTTAAGGTTTTAGCTCTAGTTCCCCCAGCAGCTTCTTCCCAAGCCCAGCAGTCCCTCCTTGCCCCCAGGGCACATCCTTAGCAGATGGATAGGAAGTGCTCCCGGAGGTGCTGGCCCTGGGAGCCGCACCCCAGTCACTCGGAGACCTTGCTCAAGGATGCCTCCATGGAGCCTCATTCCCTACAAGAGAGAGGTGAGGAGAAAGAAGAGGAACCGCTTTGGGAAGGTGGCTAGGGTAGTGGGCTCCTGCTGGGCCAGTCAAAGCCCTCCTTTCCAGCTTAGTAATGAGTGTGTCTACCCTGACCTGCCCTCAACATCCTCGCTGGCTCATCTACCTCTCTCTTTACAAAGTACAACCTTTGTCCTTAGGCTTTTGAGCAAAAGGTTTTTATTTTATTTGCATTCACCTTCCCATCTTTAGTTTTTATTAAAGCACCAAATGATCACATAATCCTGTTCCTTCTCCTTTATGGTCTTGTCCTACCTCTGTCACCTTAAATTTTCTTGACCCATCAGGGATGAAGCCACCTTCAACACCTTTCATGTTGACTGCATTTCTCCTATCTTTTACCACATTAAGTTCCCCCCCTTTCATGCTGCTACCTTCTCCTACATGTCGCTCCAGCATACATTTCATATGTTTTCCTTTTCACATTCTCTACATGTCATATGTGCTTCCCCTGTACAAAGCTGTCCCCCTCTTTACATCCTGATCCATTCAAAATCTGTCCCAAAAACAGCGGTAAAGGGACCAGAGCAGCCAAGAAATCAGTCCTTTCCTAATATTTCCTTGAGTTCAAATGGCAAATTCATTTTAATGAATTTTATGGGACATTTATCTCCCTCAGGCCAGATTTCACTAAAACTGTATTTTTCTATTGCGTTCATAAAGGAATACTGATCTTAGTTAATATAAAGTAATTACTGGTTTATGCTGAATCTGTAAGCAATGTCCTATTTGGGGGAAGATTAAGACAAAATATTTTCTTTCCAATCAATGGAATAAATATACTTTTGCCTTTCCTCTATGATTGTGCCTGAATGCAGTTTGAAGTACTCTTTATACATTTAGACTTTTTTAAAAATGATTTTATTTATTTGACAGAGAGAAACACAGCCAGAGAGGGAACACAAGCAGGGGGAGTGAGAGAGGGAGAAGCAGGCTTCCCGCCGAGCAGGGAGCCCAATGCAGGACTTGATCCCAGGTCTCCAGGATCATGACCTGAGCTGAAAGTAGTCACTTAACCAACTGAGCCACCCAGGCGCCCCTTAAGCTCAATCTTTATTAAACACTGGAGAAAACTGTCAGGGACAGTGTGTGATCTGCCCCTCCCCCATGCCGCAAGCTGCCAGAAACTTCGGCGGAGGTACCTGTGAATGTGTATTGGCTTTCCCCACCAAGAATCTGGAAAGCCACATACCTTGTAGGCTGGGGCAATATGTCCTTTGTGTCCCTGGGACATGTGCTTGGGCAAGCATTTATCCAAGACACATTGTTCTATTTAATCCTCCTCCTGGTAATTATATCTCCTCAGTATCTATTATCTGTATTCCTTGCTCCCTCTGCCTCAATGGTCTTGGCTTCTGTGAGTTTAAGCAATCACTCTGTACCCTGCAGTAACAGTAGTGACCCTATCTCTAGGGAAAGGTGCAAAAGCAGTTAAAGATCTATTTGACACATCGCTTCTCGGCCTTTTGGCTAAGATTAAGTGAAGATCTATTTGACACAGACCTGGATGATCAGCAAGCTGTGCTGATCTGGCACAATTGTTCTCACTGTTTAAGGGAAAACTACAGCTTTTGAGTTAAACTAATGAACAAAATGGAACTTACCTTAGTTATGCAAAATAACTTAACTTTGGAAAGCCCATGCACATCAGCCTTGGTGCATAGCTTTTTGGTCCAAGTTGACAAATCTGTACATTGGGATTGTGAAGGGTGATGGGAAAGAATGCTAGGAGGGGTGACACAAAGGTGGAATGCACCACTCGGTGTCTGGGAATCACTGTTTAATGGAAGATGGTGGAATCCCCCACGGGGGAAGCACCAAAAGTCCAACCTGATGTGTTCCTACCCCCATTGGTGTTGCAGACACTTTTATGACCCTGTGGTCAGGAAAACATTAACTGTGGGACAAATGTCCTATGGGCAATACATGAGGCAGGTCTCCACTCTCCCCTGGACCTGTCTCTCTATTGAGGAAAGAGTGGCCTCTTTAAAAGAGAAAATTGCATGCTTAAATAGCATCAAGGGACCCTGAAGTGAGCTGCATTTAGAAATGGCAAAAAAGGGGTTAAGACAGCTTGAGAATGGTAAAGGCTGGTTTCTTAGAAAAGCTTGACTCTGTGTGCTGTGAACTATAATCACTTTGTTAAACTTTAACCTAACTGCATCACCCAACTTCCTCACTCTGAAATAATAAAAGACTTGGGACCCTTGACAATCGAGAGAGCCCACAGAGCCAGAGCCAGAGCCAGTACCAGAGCCAGGGTCAGAGCCAGGGCCAGAGCCAGAGCCAGGGTCAGAGCCAGGGTCAGAGCCAGGGCCAGAGCCAGAGCCAGGG
>PITA01027237.1:0-21286 GCA_004023965.1 Spilogale gracilis | reverse complement strand
CAGAAACAAACTGAGGGACTTGGAGGGAGGGGGGTGGAGGGATGGGAGAGCCTGGTGGTGGGTACTGGGGACACCTAAAGCGGGGAGCACTGGGTGTGGGGAATGGGGAATGAATCTTGAAACACTGGAAAAAAAAATTTAGTAACAATAAAAAATAAATAAATAAATAAATAAATAAATAAATAAATAAATAAATAAAAAGTTATAGAGTGACCATACGACTCAGTAAGTCCATCCCTCGGTATATATCTAAGAGAAATGAAAACATGTGCACATAAAAACTTTTACAGATGTTCATAGCAACCTAGCACAACATCCAAACAGTGGAAACAACTCAAATGTCCAGCAACTGATGAACAGGTAAACAAATTACAGGATATGTACAGTTATGGCATATATATATATCTCCCTCCCATAATTTGTTTCTATATATAGTGGATGAACCCTGAAAACTTTATGCTAAGTGAAAAAAGCCAGAAATAAGGTCCATGTAACCGTAAGACTCGGTTCGCAGGCAACATCCAGAACAGGCGAGTCCCTAGAGACGCAACTCTTGGTGGCTGTAATGGGTACAGCCACTGGAAATTCCTCGGCGGTGCCGACCAAAGCGGAAAGCACGCGGCCGCCCAGCGCACCCCGGCCCCAACGCGGGTCCCATGCAGCCCCGCACACGGGCGCGCTGACACATACGTCGCTGACTTCACTGGCAGCATGGCCTCGGTACCCGAGAAAGTCCATCAACAGTACGATAAGGAAGCTGCAGGATACTTTGTAGCAGAGACCAGAGCGAGCCAGGCCTGCTTACAATGTGAGATGAAGCTCAGACAATGGTTTTGAGTGAAAGACAGACATGTAAGAATATACACTGCAAAATGTCATTCATAGAATTTAAAGACAGGCAGAACGAGGATGATAGAAATCAGAACAATGAATACCGTTCCTACGGGCGAGAAGTAATGACCAGGAGGAACAGCAGGAGGGCTTCTAGGCTGCTGGGAAAGTTTTATATTTTGACTCGGGCTAAGCAACCTGGGTGTGATCGATTTGTAAAAACATTCACTGGGCCGTATATTCCAAATTTGCGCAATTTACAGTATGCGTGTTGTATTTTGTTTTAAAACTTTGACATGGAAATATTTTGGAAAAGGGAACCTAATTATCACTGGGGAAAAAATAAATATCTCCTTCAAAAATATCCCTCTTCTGCCAAAAAATAGAACGTAATCCTCACAATGTAAGTAACCGTTAAGTCTTGGCTTCGGTATATGGGCCACTTGTTTATTATTCAGTCTCTTTACTTTGGTGCATATATGAATTTTTCATGATAAAATGGTTTTAAGTTGTATAAATTGTTTTAATTTTTAAAAATCTCTAATAAGAAAAATCTAAAAGTCCCCTGTGATTAATATCTATGATATCAACCTTTAATATATTCATTTGAAATTTCATGGAGGAAAATAAATACAAAAAACATGCCAAAGTCAAATCCTTTTATGAACCATCCCATCTCCCGACGTCTACAGCGAGAGTGTCTGGAGAGGTGTTTCTGGGTACATATGAGCCTCTCCTCCCAGCCAGCCTCTCAGGGCACTCCTGCTGATTGGATCGCCCCGTGCGGACCACTAGACACACAGGGACAAAAGAGATTCAGAAATGGAGTAACACCGTCTCAGGGAAGCACTGAGAACCATCAGCACAGCTGCTCAGAGATCCCTGGGGCTCTTGAGGCTGATTACCAGCCTCTCCCAGAGCCAGGCCAGTCCTGTGAATAAAGACTTGCCTTAGGATGGGATTGCTGAGTCCTTTGTAGAACGCCATTCTGGCCGTGCAAATTTCTGATGCCTTGACAATGAAGGAAAGAGCAGAAATGTGTGTTCATTCATCAAGCTCCGGTGAAGGCCATTACTGTTTTATTCAGTGGAGAGGAAAATCATCCAAAAGCTAAAATTTGAAAAATGTACAAATGTAACCAGACAGAACAAAATGATGATTAGCCAGCCCTCTGAACTCTGTGCATTGGCTGTGTTCCCGCTGGTGGCAGGCGGCAAGTGGGAGGTTTATGTGGGACAAAGGGATGACACAGCGGTTAGCAAGGCCTCCCAGCACCACCCCCCAGCAGGAAAGAAAGCCCGTTTCCTATGTGTTAACCTGTGGCAGGAAGGAAGCTCCGCTCCTGGTCTCCAGGAGGACACTGCCACTGCAGTCGCCGATTGTGTCTACGTGAGATCATGACAGCCAGCCCCCTGGCCCCCGCTGTCCCGCTCTGCGGTGAGCTGCCGGAGAGGAGCCTCCCGAGGAGACCCCGCCCCTCCCGGTCCCTCCAGGTGGCTGCGGGCTGCAGCACACAGTCCTGGGCAAGGCCCTCATCTGTGAATGACCTGCTCCACCGTCTCCTTCAAGAGTTTCACTTTCCCTCGTAGCTCCAGACCTGAACAGACGACAGGCCTAGTGCACCTGCAAACACAACACCCAAAAAGAAGATGAACACATCAAAAAATGGGCAAGAGACATGAAGAGGCACTTCTCCATAGAAGATATACAAACGGCTAACAGACACAAAAAATGTTCATCGCCATTAGCTATCAGGGAAATTCAAATCAAAACCACACTGAGATACCACCTTACACCAGTCAGAATGGCCAAAACTAACAAGACAGGAAACAACAAGTGTTGGAGAGGCTGCGGAGAAAGGGGAACCCTCTTACACTGTTGGTGGGAATGTAAACTGGTGCAGCCGCTTTGGAAAACAGTGTGGAGATTCCTTAAAAAATTAAAGATAGAGCTACCCTATGACCCTGCAATTGCCCTACTGGGCATTTATCCCAAAGACACAGATGTAGTGAAAAGAAGGGCCATATGCACCCCAATGTTCATCGCAGCAATGGCCACAATCGCCAAACTGTGGAAAGAGCCAAGGTGCCCATCAACAGATGAATGGATAAAGAAGATGTGGTCCATATATACAATGGAATACTATGCCTCCATCAGAAAGGATGAATATCCAACTTCTGTAGCAACATGGACTGGACTGGAAGAGATTATGCTGAGTGAAATAAGCCAAGTAGAGAAAGTCAAGTATCGCATGGTTTCACTTACTTGTGGTGCATGAGGGGTAACCTGGAGGACAGTGGGAGAAGGAAAGTAAATGGGAAGTAGGGTAATCCAGGGAAAGAAACGAAACAACAGAGACTTTGGACACAGAAACAAACTGAGGGACTTGGAGGGAGGGGGATGGAGGGATGGGAGAGCCTGGTGGTGGGGACTGGGGACACCTAAAGCGTGGAGCACTGGGTGTGGGGAATGGGGAATGAATCTTGGAACACTGCGAAAAAAATTTAAGTAATAATAAAAAAATCTTAAAAAAAAATAAATTTTAGCTTAAAAAAAAAAAAACCACAACAAAATAGGACCCCTGGTCCAAGACCTCGTCTCGCCATTTAACTTGAAGGGGGACCCAAGTGCCTGCAGCAGCGATGTGACCGGCAACCGATGCCCGACCGGAGGGCACAGCTGCCTTTTTTTTTTTTAGAAATCCTATTGATGGTGCAGACTGTGGCTTTGAGTCAGAAGACGCTTGGAGCCTGCCGGCCTCATCAGCACAGCTCCCCAACGGCTGTTTGCACTGAGTTCACTGAGCCCCACTGCGCGCCAGTGATGGTGGTGAAGGGAGCGGTTCCTGGGGCCACAGGGGCTCGGGGCACAGCAGGGGTTCAAGCGTGAGGGACTGAGAAGGGGCAATTCTTCGAATTCTGTTTCTACTTCATGCAGATTCGTTCAGGCTCCTACCACCGGGAAAGCTGGTTTCCAGGACCCCCTCTCACTGGGATCTGAGCAGGGAAGCGCCACGGAGGCATAAAGGTGCGCCTCTGCCCCGCGCGGCCTGAACCCTTCATATCTCCTGTGCTGCTTCCCACTCTCCACTGCGCCTCCAAGCGTGACGCCACAGACGAGCAAAGCCCAGGGACGCCGAATACCTCAGCGGACCCCTGAACGGGGCATCGGACCCTTAGGCCGCCGGGCACCCCCAGCCACCGCCCACGCAGCCCGCACGCGCGCACAGCTCTCCGGGTCTGCTGATCCCGGCCGAACGTGCATCCCCGTCGTGTCACCGAGAGCCCGACTCACGCTCGCCCCCGGGCGCAGAGGCTCTAAAATTAAATTGAACCGTAAAGATGTGTCCATGTATGTCGCAAAGCTTGGCCGCATTTGTGGACTGGCCTGCGGACGGTGCTGACCGAAGGGCAAGCAGGCGGGGTCGGGTCTGGCCGAGCTCCTTGTTCCGGGCCGGCCGGTACAGGCTCCGCTCGGGGACTCGCTCAGAGCTCGGAGGCTCTCACTGTTTGCTCCGTGCTTAGTCCGAGCACGGGCCTGACCACGGTCGCCTCCGAAAAGAAAGTGACATCTCAGGGGTAAGTGGACAACTTAAGAATAAGGTAGTCAAAGGCCTTGAGACAGAGATTCATCATGAGCCATGAGGCCCCTGCCTTGTGCCCACACTTCCTTTCTCCTTTTGTGTAAGATCCGTTAGTTGTGGTTAACTTTACAATTTCTCCTGAGTTGGAGAGACTACGGGGCATTAAATCTGACTCAGGAGAAGAGACGTCACCAGAGCGCACGCGAGGCTGATGTCATAGTGAGTGAGGACAGGTGGGCGTGTGCTTGTGCAAAACGTGAGATGGGAACTAAAAAGGTGAACTTTGACGGACATTTGCTTGTTCTTTTTGGGTTTTTTGCTTTCCAACATCCAGTCTTCCTTCCCTTTGGGTCATATCCTATATTTAATATATTAATGTCCAATTAATAAACATTAATGATGCAATTGTGTACATATGACAATTACAGAATTGTGTGATAACTATAAAAACAGAATTGGGCATCACCCCACATCTGCTGCCTTGTCTGGCCCTGGCAGCCAGGTTTCCCGCCACGACCTGGTTCACAGATTGCTTATCCCTTCCTGGCACTTCGAATCTGGAGAGAAGGGATATTTGGGATTTATTCCATGCGGGATTAACCTCCCAGTCCCATCCATGCAGAAATCTAGTGATGTTGCTAAGAGTAGATTTTTATTTCCTGAAATCAAGAAACCTTGTCTCACAAACCTTCAAAGAGTCGGTTACATCACCTACTTGCTGTGTATCCTTGAGCAAGCCACCTAGCCTCTCTGGGCCTCCAGGTTCCTGGCTATCACATGATCAACAATGAATTTACATCTCCAGTTGCCTGCTGTGTTTAAAATGAGGTTAGCCCAGGGATCCAAGCAGACACATTGTATTACAAAAGTTTCAAAGACGTAATTTAAAGAAGAAAAACACAGAACAATGACTTCTGATAGAGAACCATCCCTGTGCTATTTTTCGGTTCTGACCTCAGTATAAACACTGTCTACACCACCAGATTCTGCAAGACTTGCCACCAGTGGTGAGACGCTCATAACTGGAAAATGCATCGAGGCTCAAAAGGGGGCATTGGTGAGGATGTCGTCACCGACGTGGGTCTGTCTTTACAAATAGGACTGTGGTCTTACCATCTTACGAAAGTCTCCAGCCTCAGATCCGCTTCACGTCCCCACCCCCCATCATCTCCTGTGACCCCACTGGCACCCTGTGCCTCATCACCCCCACTCCATAGCCAAGAGGTCCTCACCCCCCAGGCTCAGCGGACGGGGACCCGGCAGACCTGTGGCCAGGACCTAAACCTTCCGACTCCAAACGCCTCTCCGTTTCCAACACGAGCTGCCATCTGATGGGGGCTCCTGGGCCGCGGGGCGCGGAAGGCTTGCCCTCCCTCCGGGGTGACAGCTGAGGACGAGGCCTGCCATTCCTCCACACTTCGCTCTGTGCTCACTCTGATGACACAGACTTCTTTTCAAACTAGGGTCCAGTCATCTCCCAATAATGCTTGCCTTAATCTACCTGAATTACAAAAGGAACCAAAACTAATATTTCCTTTTTGGTTTAATACAATCTATTTTACCCATTTTTAAAGAGAGATTATTTTGTAGAAATGGCATGTAAATCCACAAAATAAACAAAGTCACCTTTCTTTGGACTCTAGACAAATACCCTGAAAATAATCCTGACAAGATTGTGTTTGCAGAGGCAAAAAGCTCTGAGGAGAATAAATGCGCAAAGGCCTCCCAGCGCCGCCGCTCCGTGTGCTTCCCCGTTCATGTATGTGAATTCATGCCTTTCCTTCCCGGGTCAGAGTTACACGGATTCACCAGCGGAACCTATAATTAGTATGAGTGGTTAATTCTAAGGGCTTCAGTGCACGTTCCCGATGGCATTTCACGGTGCTAAGGGTGGCCATTACGAGGAAGTGCGCTCGCCCAGTGAGTACTGGAATCAGCAATAGAATGCTTGTCTCTCCATCTCACATGCGATTTGGCTTTGAGGAAGAAGACAGGCTTTCTGTGGCGGGGAGGCCACGGCAAGTTCTTTCCCAGCACAAGTACATCTGGCCTTGGAGGAATATGCACATTCCACGCCTCTTTCAGGAGCTTCGAGACATGAATTACCCCCAGACAAAGAGATTAAGGATGCATTGTTCACATGACAAGGAATTTCAGTATAAAATATTCCAGTCACAAGTTGTGCATTTCCAAATTTAAGAACAAAAGTCTGATTTGTATGTGTTTATTAAGGAGTGCAGATTTTGTACAAAGGACACACCTAGATCTTCATGAGGTCATGCGTATGATCAAAGTGTAGATTATACCATGAATATATATCGCTTGACCTTCTCCCCTAACTGTGCAGAGTGACATAACTTATTTTTGAAGGGTTGGACATTTAGCCAACACAAGCTACAACTGAATACATATTTAAAAATTTTTCTGGGGGCGCCTGGGTGGCTCAGTTGGTTAAGCGACTGCCTTCAGCTCAAGTCATGATCCTGGAGACCCGGGATCGAGCCCCACATCGGGCTCCCTGCTCGGCGGGAAGCCTGCTTCTCCCTCTCTCACTCCCCCTGCTTGTGTTCCCTCTCTCGCTGTGTTTCTCTCTGTCAAATAAATAAATAACATCTTTAAAATTTTTTTCTGAATAAGAAATCAAAAATATTCTCTGATCTCACTCTAAATGTCATCAAAGTCTTGAGCCAATAATTAATCGATTGTCCAGACGTGAGACTGAGCAGATAGCGGTCCCCTGCATTTAGCCAGCCGCCCACCATACAGGGCTGCGTATCACGAAGGCTGGGTGGCCCGGCCTGGTGGGCAGCTGTCAGCCACCAAGGAAACAACCTGACCTTGAGAGGAACTCTGTGGCCCGAGCTGTGACGGGGTCGGGGCGAGCGCTTCGGTCGGCAGGCCAGCTCTGGCAGGGGCACGCCGGATGGGCTGGGAGGCGACGCCGAGAGCCCACGGTGCAGCCTTCCCCTGGAGCCACATCACTGGGTGCAGGGAGAGATAATAAGCACCAGGAGTTAATAAGGTTCGTGGTTGTATTTTGGGAGCAAAGGAAGATAATATTCCGATTAAGGACGGCTGGGAGTTCAGGAGGCCAGCACAGCCAAGGGGACCCTAGAGTCCTTCTTCAGGGAGGAAACACAGAGACGGGGAGCTGGGGAGAAGAGACGGGACACTGGGCTCAGGTCGTGCTGGGTTTTGGGTGCCCAGGGACGGGGCGGGATGCTAAAGACCCTTGATGCAGTGCAGGAAGCAGCTCCCCTAACTTTAGTCAAAGAGCTAGAGCCACTTGCCCAGGCACAGCAGGAGTTCTGAGGCCGAGCGAAGAAGAACTACCGTCTGCCGACCTGCACTCCATCCACCCGCTAGAGCAGCCCTCGCCAGCCGGCCCGAGCTGCAACCAACACAGAGACATGGTGTCTTTAAACCACATAGTATCTTTTTAATGGACCCAACACTGTGTGTGTGTGTGTGTGTGTGTGTGTGTGAGAGAGAGAGAGAGAGAGAGAGAGAGAGAGAGAGAGAGAGGGAATAGGCTCCTCTACAAAAGGAAAAGGCCTCTGAGTGGTGAACAGCTGGAGCCCCTGGCACGGCACTTCCCCTGTGTCCACCGTCCTCGGGGCCAGCAGCAGGCTGGGCGGCTGGGGTCCAGCAAACCCCACCAGGCGCATCCCTGCAGGTCACTGTCAGCCCTTCCCGTTCCCCACAGGCTGGCGGCACCTATCTTCCCTCCTCGTCTCGCTTCCCGTCACTCTTATGCAGACATAATACACCGTAGAAGATTATTGCCCGGGAATCCATATACAGGGAAACTCTCAGAGCTAGAGTGACTTTAAAGGAGTTCTAAATGTTACTGGCATCCATTTTTTAAAAGAATGGGAAAATTGAGTACAAATGTGTTATAATGTGAATGATGATCGCTTGTCAGGGCTGAAAATGACCCACCGGTGACGTGCGTGTGCGGTGGTTCAGGTTGCCTCCTCGACTGAGTCTCAGGACGCCCGGATATGTGGTCTAGGAACACGTGAGAGTGCGCCTGTGAGGTGTGTCTGAAGAGGGGAGTGACTCTGGGGATGGAGGAGGGGGGGCTGCCCACACGAACCTCCCCCGACCCAGCATGTAGACGGCTAGACCAGGACAAAGAGAGGGAAGAAGGGTGGCTTCTTTCCCTCTCTCTCTGACTGCTTGAGCTGAGTTCCTAGTCTTCTCTGACGCTGGATTAAGGTTTACACCATCGGTGCCCGAGTCTCCAGCTTGCAGATGGTACATCGGGGAACTTCCCAGCCTCTCTAATCTCGTGAGCCAGTTCTTTATAGACGAATGTATCTAGTAGACATAAAGGGTGTATGTAAGGCAGACATCCTACTGTCTCTGTCTCTCTGGAGAACCCCAACTCATGCCCCATGGGACAGGGCACAGACGCATGGGTGGGGCCGCTCCTTCCGCAGGCTGGGCTGCCCGGGGAGCCGGAGATGTTCGCTGTGACCCCAACCACCTCCCCTGCAAACCCAGCCCGGCTCGGAACATGGGTGAGCATCAGGACATACAGCTCTTGTCCTCCCCCGAGAAACACAATCCCCTTCCTAGATGTGTGGTCCTACACTCAGTGAGCCCAGAGTCCTGGGATGCATGGCCCAGCCGGTCACCTCCTCCGATCCCACATCCCACATCCCACCCCATGGCTGCTCTTCCTCTCGGAGCAAATCTCAGAATTCCAAGTCTCCTGTCTCCCTGTCATCTCATCCACTACTCCATCCCTTGAGAGCCTAGCATGTGAGGAACATGTCTGGCTGTGTGGACAGACCGAGTCCCCTCCTTAGCCTCCTCCAGGGGGCCCTGCCCAGCACTTCCCCATGTGCTGCCTGCCCAGAAAGGAAGCCTGAGGCCCCCACACTGCTCAGAATCGGGGAGTAGAGCAGAGAGCAGGCTTGGAAACGTGAGAAGGCTTGCACCAAGGAGAAGCCCTGTGACTTCCAGCCTGTGCCTTGGGCAAAGTTGATTTCCTCTCTGGGCCTCCTATTGTTGGCCTGAGTCACTGAATCTCGATAAAAAAGCTACATTTTACTGATGTCTGGAACCACAGCAGCCGAAATGAGACTCTGAGGAGGCAAGTGTGAGAACGGAAGCGAGGAGAACCCGGCTCCAGGAGGGCAGGCACAGTGGCACCAGCCACACGGTGCTCCCCGCCAGCCTCCCGCTATGTCGGAAAAGCCCCTCGTCCCTCCGCCGCTGCTCCTGGGGTCCCGCTCGCCGCGGACACCTTCCTGACCCGCACGGCAGTGTCCTGGGAGTTGGAAATAACCTGCTGAAATCATCTTACGTCCTTAATTAGTGCTGTATCACACATTTTAGTATTTTTGTTACAAATAACAAATAAAATTCCATAGTGACCTTCAATGATGTCTAATAAAAATAGCAGTTTCATTACTAGGCGATTATGGCCAAAGTCATCATTTGCTTGTGTTATTTCTCCCAAAGAGCTATAAGGGCTTCGAAGGGCATGCGTGGGTGTGCTCACCACCGGCAGCCCGCCCTGCAGGAGACGGTCAGCGTGGGATGGAAAAGCGCCTGCTCTCACGGAGCGACCTAAGGCGGCCACGCGGGACACTTAGGAGAGCGTCACAGAGGAGTGTGTGCGCGGGTACAGTAGGGACCTGTATTCCCCACCGCAGGCCGTGCCTCAGGGGCTCGCGGGCACGCCCTGCCCCGGGACTCCGCGCAGGCAGCAAACTCCCGTCAAATTAAAGGCGAACCGCAGAGTCCACAGTCTCTCACTGGGTGTGGGGCATAAACAATGAATCTTGGGACACCGAAAATGTCAAATAAAATATTCTAGGAAAAAAGCAAACTATAAACAAAACCACATCTGCCCCAAAGAGGAAGAGGGCACTACTTCTGCACGACCCTGGAGAAGCTCATGGGAGACGAGCCTTTATACTGCTGAACTTTCACACCGTTACTGGGATGCTGAGAGACCATAGAAGTTCTGCAGACGTGAAAAACCCCAACAATGAATCTTGGAACACTGAAAAAAATAAAATAAATTTAAAGTCAAGAAAAAAAAAAACCAACAATGTGACAACAATCAACATCACAGACACAAAAACTGAGGGAGAAAAGGAGGGCATTTGGCAGTAGCCGTAGGAGTGCTGACTCTCTCGTCGCTCGTCGCCAGAAGTTGCTAACATCTAAAATTAGAACATGGAGTTAAAAATTACAATAATTCCAATCTCTTATTGAATGTTTCATAATATTTTTCTTAGCCTTAGAATAATATTTAAGGATATTAAGCAATGTTTTTGGCTCTCATTTCTGTTCTCATCTATGTGACTTGATTGTTTTTCTAATGTGTATTGTTATTTATATAAAAACAGTAAAGTCATTAACATTTTTAAATAGGAGATTAACACGTGCTTCAGTCTGGGTTCTCCAGAGAGACACAGCCGCAGGAAGGACCTTGCCGGACTCACTGTCAGGAAGAGGTTCACGTGGTTATGGAGGTTGAGGGTCCCACGACCTGCCATCAGCCGGAGCCTCTGAGGGTCGGTGGTGAGGCTCCCGAGGGTCGGCGGTGAGGTTCCCTGAGGGTCAGTGGTGAGGCTCCAGTCTGGGCCAAGCTCAGGGGTAGGAGAGGTTGATTTCCGCAGAGACTACTGTCTCCTCCTCCCTCTTGTTCCCTTTGGGCCCTCCACAGACTGGACGAGGCCCGCCACCACCGAGGATGCCGTCTGCCTTCCTCAGTCCGCAGACCCAATTGCTGATCACCGAGACACGCAGAGACCCGGGCCGGGCCATACGTCCACAGGCCCTCCAGCTGGCACAGAGGAAGCCACCACCTTGAACGCAAGTCGCTCTCCACTGGGCGTTTCAGCAGTTGCCCTAGAGGACAGCCCGAGCAGGTCCGGACCCCCAGCAGAGCGTTGGCAGAAGCTCCCTGCTCTGTGGGAAATGTCCCCCCAACCTGCTCCCACAGCCGGAACTTGTCCCCATCCTCCTCCTCCTCAAGGTTCCCTTGGCCTCTCCTGGAACTCCGCTTTGTGAGGTCCAGGGCTCCAGGCGTCTTGAAGTCGGGACCATCTGGGAACCATGCCTGGCCAGGCAAGTCCCCTGACCCTGACCTGAGGTTCACCGAACCACGGCTCCTCTCCACCCTCCAGCCCTCGCATGAGGACAACTGCGGTGCTGTGTGGAGGTTCTCTTGCCTCCCGTCTCTCCCGCTCCGCCACGGGCACCGGACTGTCGGCCCCAAATGCAGACGGATGTCTGTCCCCCCAGGGACTGGCAGGGTCTCCTAGCCCCACCGGCAAACCTAACACAAGCTCCGGGCCCCGTGTGGTGAGCCCCGCCCCCCGCCCCCTGGCCACGCTGCTTCCCCCACGCAGACCTCCGCGGCCCTCTCCTCCTAGAAGCCCCTTGTCCCTTCCTCCCTCACTGACAGTGTCCTCGCACGTCAGAGACCAGCCCCGCGGCTCCTCCCGACGGGACCCCCACTTCCTCAGCAGCATGCTCCCCCCTAGAGTCCCCATAGCACTGACGCCCCGTGCCCGGCGCCCGGCTCCCTGACCCGCACACCCGGCACCCCTCAAAGTCCAAGAAAGCGTCAGTTCCTGAGCCATCAACAGACGCTGAATTGCCAGGTTCGATGCTCAAGGGAAGACTCTTTTTCGGGTGTGTCAGCATCTATACAAAGTACCCAAAGATCTGGACTATATCCTTATTCCTGCTATCTTAATCACGTGATTTTAGACACAGTGTTTAGCGGCTTATTTTTAAGGTAAATATAAATCAGAATGCTCCTATCGATGCATTTCCTAAGTATGAGAGCCGATCGATTGGGAGTTAGCATAATAACCTTCAAATCCTCAAAACCCCTCCGTAAAGCAATATGCACCCACTAAAAGGATGATGAGGACGCCTTATCCTAACGAGGGAAGGCCTGCTCTGAGCTGGCGCTCTGGGCAAGGCTGTGCTGAGACCCTTGGGCGCTGAGCTCTGCCCGCGGCTGTGTGACGAAGGCCTGGGACGGGACCCTCACGTGCTGGAAGAGGGGACCCCTCTGCAGAGTGCTCCAGCGGCGCCCCTGCCCCCTCCGCGCCTCCATCCTCTGCCGCTGTGGGCTGCGGCGTGTGGAGCCCGAGCCTAATTGCAGCTGCATCAATCAAAGGGATTTCAAACTACAGCACAACCTTCTCTGGCTGGAGTTAATTAGAACGCTGACATTTCCCAGACTGTCAGCTAAATGAATGCTTAGGAAGGTGTGCGTATACATCCAATGGGTAAATACAGGCTGTCAGACTCCTGCACAACACACGCGCGCGCGCACACACACACACACACACCCCAGTTTGCCGGCTCTGCACTGAACACTCCCAACAGTCCCTCACCCCAGAGAGGCCAGCACAGGCCCCGGGTGTCCGAGAAGCCTCTGGCACAAACCATGCTCTCACATGGTCATACACCTTGCAATCCAATCAAAATGTGTTCTGATTTTCATCAATGTGCACACCTGAAACACAGTAACTGTAAGACATTAATGGCCAAGTTACAAAATGAATATTCTGTGGTCTCTGTAAGAATCCCACGCCCACAGCTGTTGGACGGCGTGGCCTCCCCGTCAGCTGTGCCACTAGAAGACGGGGAGAGAACTTCCACGGAGATACACAAATGCAAAGTTTAAATATCAGAGCTAACATTTCCATATTAAAAATGAGGACCTAAGTCCAGACTTCTCCTAATTTTTCAACCTCTCATAGCAAAGCCCTTGAAGGGGAAATTTTCATCACAAATGAGAACCAGTTAATGGAAAAAACAAAAAACAAGTGCTTTATACTGTAGAAAAAAAAAGAGAGACCCATTTAAGTTTATAAAGTCAGTGAAAGGACACAGGTGACCCAACATGTAATGCACAAATAAGAATCATCCCTCAAAATCAAAAGCGATCATTAAGACACATGAACAATTACATTCAAAACAACATGTGTTCGCCGGGGACTGTCAGGCCACAGCAGCGCGGTCCACAGTCAGGGCACGTGCGCGAGCACGCCTGCATGGAGCTCTGGGCAAGGTCGCGGTGTCCCTGCCTCGGGGCCAGCTGGCTTCACGGGAGGCCGCGAGGGCTGGTGCAGCCCGGAGCAGGTGAGGAGGAGGAGGTGGGACAGCAGGACCCGAGCACGGATGTGCTCAGAATGGGGCTGGGGGGGCGGGAAGAAGGGCAGGGAAAGAACATTTAGACAGCACACCCCAGGACAGCCGAGACTCCGCGGGGCTGGGGGGAGGTGGGAGGCGGGAGGCCCCATAGGTGAGCGGGGGTGACCCATTTCGTGGGTATATGAACATACCCCGCTTCCTTTAAAAAGCAAACAAAACATCATTGCTTGCCCTGGATTACCTCCTTCTTTTCTTTAAGATCAAATTTATTGAGGTGAGAGGCACGCCCCGTGCCACGCCCATCTGTATTTTCATCTACAGATTAGACACAGAGGAAGGGGGCGCGAGGGGGACAGGGCGGCGCCCACGCACTTCTCGGCCGGCCTGCTGAGCCTGCGTGCAGCCATCGCCCGGCAAGCAGGGCGCACGAGAGGACAGACGCCCAGCGCGGTCGTCCCCTACCCCCGCCCCCGCACTGCCTCCCGCCATCCTTCTTCCACACCCCAACCAGTGTTTCCGAAAAGAGGCTGATATTCAAATTGGTGTCAAAGTGCTGAATTAAAAGGAAGTCGAATTTGCTATAGAATTTCATCCTCCGAAACACTGGGGCTAACACAGAGGGCGGGGTACTGGACGGCACTCCCAGACTCAGGCCACGGGGGCCCTTTGTTGGGGAGCTCTTCCTGGTGCCCGTGTTCCCAGAGCATTTTAGGAAATAATGGTCCCTGCTCAATGATTATTTAACAGCACACCCAAGTGGGTGTTTCACCGTGTTTCCCAGATTCTAGAACCGCTTTCCGATGCAGGCATAACCCCCGAGCCCATGCCCCCCGTCGTCACACCTCCCAGCACCTGGCTGAGCCCTGTAGCCGAAGGTAGGACACGTGACCGGGGCACTCCGCACGCCGGGGGCAGGGCCAGCCTGCTCTGCTCTCCCAGACGTGGGGTGCAGGGCTGCTCTCTGGCCTCAAGGGAAGTGACATGTTGCAGGGGAACTCACCGAGCCCCTGAAGACGTGCTCACGGCCGAGCACACGTGAGCATTAGAGGGGGGCGGAGGGCTGTGAGGGTGACGGGAGTGCGCGCCCCCACAGTGTGATCTTCATGGGACTCCGGCTTGCCGGAGCACCTCCCATCAGCGGCACACCCTTGAACAAGAGCCCACACAACGGGGCCCAATAGCATGACGCCCCTCAGAGGGGGCCTGGGGGCCTCCCCATTGCCCGAGCCCATCGATGTTTCTTCAAAGGCAAACTGGTTCAAGGTTCACTTGGATGACCCTAACTCCAACGGACATCAGACACAGTCCCGCATAGGCTTCCCTCCTCCACGCCCTCACATTCTTCCCCTGTGACTCCACAGACGTCCATTCCTCGGACCCTTCTGTGATGAAACGAGGGACCCCTTCACCATCAGCGTGTGCGAGAATGTGCAAGAAGCCCGAGAGATGTCTCTGTTTATCAGCCAGTGTAGACCCCTTCGCCCCCCTTCTCACCAGCAGCCCCAGCAACTGCTGCCAATGTGAGCTCTGCAGTTGGGCTCGCTTGGCTTCTTTCCTCCAGAAGTCTGGCCTTTCTGGCCTGATCGCCAACGTGATTTCCCCAGCTCATTCATGCCCATCTCCTCAGCGCCGTGAGAGGACTCACCATCCCTGGCGGCGGCAAGAACCAGAATGATGGAGAAGCAGCGTGCCCATTGTGTGGGTTAACCCAACCCATGTGAGAAACCATTCCACGCCTTGGCCTTGCTCTTTTTTCTTTTGGGGGGTGAGCTGGTGTCTCCTGCTTGCGTCTGTGGGCCAGTGCTAATGCATTTGTATCCAACGAAGGATGGCAATTACTTTTCCGCCTGAGATAAAAGTTTAAATCTCCAAACTCATACCCGAAGGTGCTCTGTCCTGAGGCTCTTTCGGCTGAAATCCATCATTCAACAACCTCTGTGCAAAAAGAAGTGTTTAGACTTCTGTTAAATTTAAAGGGCTGAGAACATAAATTTATCTCTTCTCCCTCCTGTGACCTCACCTCCAAGAAGTTAAAGAAATAGGGAGGTATAAATCCCCAGAGGCAAGTGGGAACGGGGAGTAGGAGCAGAGAAGCTTCTCGAGAGACGCATGACAGGCAAGAAGCATGAGGAAGAGCGGTTCGGCACAGGGACAGGCTTGCAGAGAAGGACGCCAGTACGAAGGGACTTGCTCCCTGACAGACACTGAGAGAGGCTCAGCACCCAAAGGGGACACTCACACACCGAAGCCACGTGACAGCTTGTTCAGAAATCCACGATCTCATCCATCCAAGGGAGCAATTTGATATTGATCGTTGTCTAGGAGCCTAGATCCTCGTTTCCTGCAGAATGTGAATGGGGGGGCGCAGCATGAGTGGGCGTGGCAGGTGTAAGGTGGGTGCGCTGTGGGGGGCTGACATTGCGGGTTGAGGGTCTTAGATGGAAGAGTTAGTCCCCTGGACCTCCCTCAGCTTACCCCCGGGTAGATGACCCCACATCCCGCTGGGAAACCATGAATGGGCTCGAGAGACAAGAAACTCGCCACCTATTGATACTGGGTGGTCTCGATTATCAGTTCCAATCCATGGATTTGCCAGCCTTGGACGTCCAGTCTCTCATGGCACGATGACCCCAGCACACACACAGAGCTCCCGCCGTGTTAGTAGGCAGGTGAGCAGGCGGGCACACGGGCAGATAGAGACATGACACACACACAGACGAGGGGTGGGGAGCCTGGCACATGAAGGCATGGTGTGCCAGATGCTAGCAAGACCTCTCCTAGAAGAGACAGACAAAAATAAAAAGCCTAAGGATGGAGATGCAATGTGGAGAACAGAAGAAAACCTCAAGAAGATTTTAATGAACGTCTTCAGTGTTATGACTCAACATTTCATACCTAAAACAAGGTTAGGGATACTTGAGAACAGGAAAAAAATCTTAGAAGTTAAAAACTGATAGCAAAATGTTAAAATTTATAAATGGTTGAAAGATAAAATTGAAGAAATCTCTCAGGAAGTAGGACAAAAAAGACAAAAAGTGATGGAATTCTGCAAGAATGTATGAGACACATAAGCAATTAACACAAGAGGTCTAACATCTGACTGATAAAAGACCTCCAAAAACAGAGGGAGAGAAATCAAGTGGAAGTTATCATGGAGAAATTAATTCAAGGAAAGTCCTCATACTTAAAAAACATAAATCATGGATAGAATGGGCCAGCCAAATGCCCAGCACCAGGTTTGGAAAGAGTGAATGATGAAATTAATTAAACTAATTAACTAAAAATTAATATCAGAACATCAGAGGCAAAGAACACAGTTTTAAAGAATTCCAGAGAAAATACCAGAGGTGGAGGGAGCACCATGATTGTACCCAGAAGAATGGGAATCTGAATAAGATGGGATTTTTTTAATGACAAATCTGGATTAAAAATTCAAAATGAGATCATGTTTTTTCAGAGCAGACACTTAATTCAAAATTCTGAAGGAATTCTCCACTGGCCCAAGTTCAGTACATGCGTGCGAGCTGGCCGCAGACGATCTGAGGCACAGAGGAAGGCAGGGTCGGGCCTCTGATGTACCCCTTCCCTGGAAGCTGCCGGAACGTCTGATCCAGCACAAGCAAGCAGCAAATCCAGAAAGAGCTCCAGGACATAGGTCCAGGCTGGAGCACGGAGAAGAGAAGTCTGAGGAAGACAGAAAACGTCCCCAAAGAAAGAGGCCTCCAAGAGAGCAGTCGGTGGAGAGAGGGGAGGCGTGGAAATCAGGCTCGTCTGGAAAGGAGGAAGGGACATTTGTTCAGAAAATGAAACAAGGAGGACGTACTACCATCATTAAACCAAGGAAGAACAAAAACCTCCAAGAGCGAACCTAACTGTGGTTCACTCCTAGGGTCCACAGAGAACCGTATTTACACAGCTAAATAATACGATGAACTGCATGATACATCATCTGGAAAAAATAAGGACCTTCGTTTGAAAAATTACAAGTACCCAAGTGATGTATTAACTCAGGAGAAAAAACCAGGATGTAATGGCTGCACAGATCTTGGTTCCAGAAAGAACCGTATTTATACAGTTTCACCATAGGAACACTGATGACTGATTTCACTGAAATTAGGGACTCGATACTGTCGGAAGCAAGGGGGCTGGGAGGGTGGTAAAGCAGAGCTGAGTCCTCCAGCAGGAGAGAGGAAGGTCAAAAACCCCGAGTAGAACTGGCAGGTGAACCCCGGCGGCCCCGCACACAGTTCAGGAAGGTGGGCTGGGAGGAGTTTCTTCCAGGAGCAGAGCCAGAGCGTGGGGCGACCTGAGCCGCTGGTGCTCGGCTAGTTGATGTTTCCGCTGTGCGTGCATCAGGCTCACAAGCATTCCGTGTAAGAGAGCGCAGCCGGGGCTGCCGGGCCGCCCGCACGTCGGAGCCTGAGGCGTGCATTACTCGGACTTAGAGCCTGCGTCCCGGGTCCTGTTCCCAGCGACCCCCAACGCCGATCTGTTTTCCTACAGAACCCGGGCTGGGTCTGAAGGGAGTCACGTGTCCAAGGTCAGGTGAGATAGCCACCGCCTCCAGATTCACGACGTACCCCCCTGCACTGGAAACACTGCCCCACCAAAGCCCGACGGGGCGCCAGGAATCATTCTGCCTTCCTAAAAGCAGGTGATTAGGAAATTGTTCACATTTGAGCCCATTTCGTGGCGCTGGGCGTGCGTCCCCAGAAACAGGGTCCCTCATCCTTCCTCTCCAGACTGCCCACACTCGGGAGACCACGGCCCAGCCACGCCAGCGGGGAAGGGGGGGCGTCTTGCCGCGCCCTGGCCCACTCTAGGAGACGTGTCTCCCTTCTCGCTCGGGGGCGAATTCCACGTGCCCCCTGCGCCTGCACCGGCACCCCTGCCCTCCGCCTCCACCTGCCTCTCCAGTACTTGGGGGCTAACACGCAGGAGGCACCTGGGACCCACCAGCCTGTGTGTCTACCTAGCGTTGCCCGATGATGCCCTCCCTCGCGTCCCCCGGGGGGATGAACCCGCCGCCAGGCCTCGGCCGCCGCCTGGAAATCCTGGCTCGCATCCCCGAGCTTGGAAGCACAGGGCGGGCCCCCGATGTGCTAAAAGAGCAGACACAGACCGGGGCTAACGTCGGCGGGGACCCGGTGTCCTCTGTGGGGACACACGGCCGAACAGAAGCCAGGGTAAGCCATTAATGGCAGCCAGGTCTCTAGAAATTTTTTACGGCTCGGGTCCACTTGAGTGACTGCGTCATTCCACGGGGGTTAATGAGCGATTTTCTGTCGGAGCGCTGGGTGCTCTCCTGAAGAAGAGAATGACAGAAGGAACTCCATCCCCAGTGGGTGTGACTTAACGAGCCTTTGCTTTCTTCATATTGAGAAGGAAATCTGGGAATATCATCACCTGCCAGGAAGAACACTCTGATTTATTTCCTCCCCAAATAGGAAAAGCTCACCGTGGACCCCACGCCCAGACTGGCTCCCGGGCTCCAGGCGGCCGAGGCCGGCGCGGGGCGCTCAGGAGGGCGGCGTGCACCTGCCCGTGGGGCTCCGAGCCCGATCCACACCAGCCGTACAAGCAATTAGGCTCCATTTAAATCAGTCACAACTGATTCATTTGAGCTGTTTCGCTACCCTTGCTTAAATGTCTCCAAGCAGGTATTCCGTTAAAAAGCATAGAGATTCGAGGGTGTCAGCGTTGAGAAATCTCACTGTGGGCACTCACGTGTCACCGCGGAAAACCAAAATGAAGCTTCCGCCGCGTCGTTCACAGCAAACGGAGTCCGCGGCTGTTTGGGTGATGAGGGGGACTGCTCCTTGCAAGAATCCCCTCAACGTTTTCCTTCCCTGTTGCCGACACCCATGCATTCGCCAGAGAAATAAGGTGGAATGAACCTAAATCAAGATCTTAATTTTGTTTTGTTAAAAAGCACCGTGGCCCAAACCCCAAATGGGTTCGACAGAGGACTCCAGTCCACGCCGCAGGGAAGGTTAAAACTCTTGATAAAGCATCCTTTTCTATGTGAATGGTAAATTTTTATATGAACCTTTATCCTAAGACCAAGCTATGAACGTAGAGGAGCGGGGTCAGCAAGAGTGGAGGAGGCCGTCCGACCTACAAGAAAAGTGGACGAAAGGTCCAAGCAAGCCCCTCGGGGAAGAGGAGAAGCGCCTGCCGTGTGTCCTGCGTGCAGGCACTCACCTTCTGCAGGTGCCAAGAAGGAAGGAGGGCACGTTTATCATCAGCTGAGCCCCATTTCTAAAGAGCTGGGGGGCGTCAGCTCCTGTGAGGACGCAGGCAGATGAGCAGAGTGGGACGTGCCACGCCTGTCACCCTCGGACTTGCGCACACGCGTGAGCAGGCCACCTCGGTCGGGGGGTCTGTGCTCCCCAGCCCCCAACACGAGGAGCTACCTGTACATGAAGGTTTTCATGTGTGTGCGTACGCACGCACTAAATGTGAAGTTCTTTATGAGAAAAACGTAAAACCCGAACACCCTGACTGCTGGATTAAGTCACACCTTACCCATACTCTATTAATTAGAACATTTCTGTTCACACCCAAGTAGTTTAAAAATGGAAAGCACAACCAGCGGCATGATGCTGTGGGGTCAGAGGCTCCACGGAGTCCGGCAGGAGGCGGGGGCTCCCTGTCGCTGAGTCCCCAGCAAAACGGTCTCCCTCGCCAGGCCTCTCTGGGGAGGCCACGAGAAGCTGCAGGTACCAGCCCCCGTGAAGAAGGCGCGGAGCCCAGCCCGGCCTCCCCCGGCTCTTCGTGCCCCGGGAAGAGCAGTACCGATGTCCCCAGCAGTGCAGGCAGCCTCCCCTCACATTTCAGGGGCCACGACGGCATCACAGCCCATTCCGGAGCCGGTCGCCGGCAAGGGACCTGGAAATCCTACGGTCCTCCCTCTGCAAGGGATTGGCACTCGTGCCGGGGCTGGGGAGCAGCAGCACCCGGGATGAATGCCATCCGCCACCCTGGGTGGGCAGCCGGCACTGCTTGGCATGGTCAGGAGCATGCAGCCGCTGTTACGGCTTGAAGGGGGTCCCCCCAAATTCAGCTGCTGAAGTCCTAACCTCCTGTACCTCGAAATGTGACCTTATTTGGGAACAGGGACTTTGGCGAGGATGAGGTCACACGTACAATAGGGCAGGTGTCCTTACCCAAGGGGGGGATGCGGGCACAGAGACAGACACACACGGGCAGGGCACCGCGTACGCATCGGAGGGACAAAGCCACAGAGCCCCCAGGAGCGGGGAGAACGGCTGAGCGGACCCCTCCCAGGGCCCCAGACACAGCTCGGGCCCTGGCGGGCGGTTTCTGGCTCCAGATGGGAGCTCACAGTCCTCTGCTGCTGCGTCCCAGCCGCCCGGTGTCGGCCCTGCGTGCACACGACACACTGCGTGCTCCAACCACAGGGAGGAGAAGCTGGGATACGTCAATAATATCTCGTCTGTCTTAAGAAAAAATGCACGCACACGTACATGGCTTTGTACACGGACCGTGTTTTGTGTGGATTGCCGTGTTTCCATGTGAACTGTCTTCCTGCAAAGGTGCGGCAAGGCCTGCTGTCCTCTGCACCTCTGGAGGACGCAACGCTGGTCAGACTGTTCTTTCCTTCATGCACCTGCCTGGTTTTTATTTGTTGCCATGAGCACACGTCCCTTTAAGGTATTTATCCAGAAGGTTTTTTTTTTTTTTTACTTTAAATTTATTTTATTT